>JANKOD010000191.1:1519921-1531601 GCA_026284645.1 Erythroxylum acuminatum
GTGATAGTAGAATAAGTCAGATATTTACTTGCCTAAGAATAGGAATTAGGTAGTTAGTTGATTTCCATTATCTTAGTTCCATTATCTTAGTGTAGCACTTGCGTTAGTGGGATTAGAATGGGGCCTAAAATCAAGGAGCTTTAGTAGCTCTCTCTTTGTATTTAAATGCTTCAATGAATCAGATGAAAAGATAGAAGGAAATTAATGAAATTTGTGGTTTGATTCTCGCCCTAAGAGAATTCTTGTGGCTCAATTCTCGACCGAAGTAGAATACTATCTCTACTCTGATTGGGACCCTAGTTTCCTAATTTTTTTCCCCAATTTGTTTTACAGCTCTCAATCGGTTTTACTGGACTCTTCTCCTTTAATTCGTGTTTTTCAGTCTCAACAGGGCCTACTGGGCTCTAGTCCTTTTGTCTTCTTTATTTGGGGCTTCAGTGTTAAGTGATTCTCTTATGGGTTTCATCTTTTCCACTGGACCTGATCACAAGACAAGATAAAATAAATACTCTAACCTTAGACCATATAAGTAGCCTAGGTCCAACTAAGTGATAGGTGTGTTTCTTTTTTTATTCTAATAGAATTCCTGATTAATAATGGGGAGATTCCTCTTTTCTTACTATACCAAAATTCTGTTAAGAGTTGTTTTGTCATGTACTTCAAGGCTATAAAAGGCTTTAATCACATAAATAAAATAAAGCCATTTTTTGCTTATCTTTCTTCATTTTTGTCATGGTATCAGAGAAGGAGCAGGTCTGCTCTATACCTGCTGTGGCTTACTTCATTCCTACTATGGTATCTTCCTGTTGATTTTTTTTATCCTTCCATTTCTTTTTCTTTCTTTCTTCTTTGATCATGTCAGGAGTTTTAGGTCCTTCCTAAGCTAGCGTCACTGTAAATCAGCCACAACAAAGTCAAAACACTTAAAAACCAGAAGACCATCCCTCCAGCCCCTTTTATCTTCACCCATCTCTCATACTTGTTTCCTCTTTACTGATAGGTACAAATTATCCCTCTTAGGCAAGGTCCATGTGTATGGCCTTATTGACTAAAAATAAACTCAATTTCATAGATGGCACAATCTCAGTTCTAGACAAAAATGATCCTCTATTTGGATATTAGGAAAGGTGCAACACAATGGTCCTCTTTTGGTTACTTAGGTTTGTTTCAGATTCTATTTACTTAGGTCTGTTTCAGATTCTATTGCTCAAAGTGTCATATGGTTTGATACTGCTATGGAAATTTGGAAAGATTTGAAGGGAAGATTCTCTCAAGCTGATTCTTTCATAATTTCTAATCTATAAAAAGAAATATATAGCTTCTGTCAAGGTGCATTTTCAGTTTCTGATTACTATACCCACCTCAAGATGTTGTGGGACGAGTTTTTCAACCTCAGACCTGTGCCTAAATGTGTCTATCAACCTCAGTGTTCATGTAACCTTCAAACTATTATCAAATCCTATCAAGATGCAGATTGTGTGATTAGATTTCTTAACCATCTTCATGAATGCCCTTCCCAAAATAACTACATTATCTCCATCCATTTTTTAGATGTAAAAGTCCACTAGAAATATCAGACCGTTAACTTGGACTAAAAGATTCTCTATAACATCGACATGACGCACTTAAGAATGATCAGTTAGTTGAATAATCACATTAGTTTCATGTAAAGAATTTAGATTTAATAATTGAATATGACATGACATTAATAAACGTATATAAGTCTAGCATGACATGTTCAATTTTCTTATCACCAATGACACAAGGAAGTGTAATAAACATATATAGATTTTTTCTTTTCTTTTTTGCAAATTTTCCATTTATCAAAGTTGATATATTTTTACCCAAAATTATTCTCTCTTTATCCCTCAGCTTCCTTTTATTTGTGCATAGTTTTTTTCAAGAACTTTGTATATTTTGAAATTTATTTAACAACTTCTAAAAGTGGTACGTTAATTTTCACTTTTCTGAAGTTTTTTAAGATCCCTCTTTCATATTCATCTTCTTTAGATTTAGCCAACCTATAAGGGAAATGAGGTGCTCATGCATTAGTTAATATCGGTGAAGTTTATGATATTTCATAAACTTTAAATATTTTCTAGCCATTTTATTTTTGCCCTTCCAACAATGGTAACACAGTTTTAATGGAATGTGATTTGAAAATTCATAAATAGAATTATCTTATATATAGAGATACAAAGGTAAATTGAATTATATATAAAAATAAGATTAAATTTAAGTTGAAATATAATGTTTCTTTTTTTTTGGTAAATCAGAACTTTATAAAGAATAAAAAAGTTATGTACAAGCAAGAGTTACCAAAGGTAATCTCAAAATACGCAAAAACAAAATAGCATGTATCTAACTGCCCTGCCAGCATACTAGCCTGCCAGAACAGAAAGTTACAAGATCAAGCTCAAAACAAATACTACAAATGCCCAATTATACACCAAGCAATAAAACACCAACAACTACTACAACAATTATATTAGCAGATACCGATAATACATTAGCAAACACAGACCAATCCCATAGACAATCATGATAGTATCAAATCTTGCAAATCTGTATGCATTTATTCAGTTAATGCCCATAGCAGCTGCCATAGATAATGGTTGACAGTGCCAAAACCATTGCCTAGTAAAACTCCCTAGAATCCGAATTGCATTTGGAACTTCGTCGAAGCCCTTGAAAGTGTGGCCATCCAAGAGGGTTCATCCCTGGGGAAGTGAGACTGCTGAGTTGCGCAGGAATCTGCATGAGAAAGTTAGTGCACGATAGATCTAATTACCTCTCAAAGTATGTAGGCTGAGATGCTCCAGAACTTGGAAGATAATCCTGGCTTGTAAGCTCTCTACCCCCATGGCTACATCCTTAAAGGTTCTTGAATTCCTTTCGGACCAAATGTGGTAAACCGTTGTGGACAGAAGGATAGGGAAAAGGGGGGATAGTGGAGGTGTTTGGTGGAACCAAGAAAGAATAGAAGGAAGGCTGGAAGGGTTTGGGATGGGGATTTGGAAACGGGTGAGGCAATGGTCCCATACAGATTTTGAGAAAGGACAGTTAAAAAACAGATGTTCATGGGATTCCATGTCCGACATACACAGTGAACAGTGGCTGGGCGTATATTGAAAGTGAAGTTTATCCCTTGTTTGGAGTTTTTTTAGGACTGCTAGCCAAAGAATGAGGGAATGTCGTGGACGGTTTTTTTTAAAACCAAACCAGGTTATACCAAGGTACATATTGGGTTAAGGGTCTCATGAGTTTGTAAGCTGAACCATTGGTGTAAGACTTGGAGGAGCTAGGGAGCCATTCCAAGTGATCCGGAGAATTAGTCGGTTGATATTGAACGGGTTCAAAATGAGTTCCATATGAAAATCCTGCCAACTCCACCCATTATTAGTAATTATATCAAAAATCTTTGTTGTCATAGGTAAGCCCGACCCATTTTTCTCCCTAGGAGATAAGAAGTTCCATAGGATTCCCCTTGGATGCTAAGGATCCTGCTATAAGAGAGTGGGTTGCCCATTACCTAACTTAAATCTGAATTGATTCCCTAATTTGTCCCGGACACTTAAAATTTTCCACCAACTCCAGGAGCTATTATTAGTAGGGTGTGCACTCCAAAAGTTTTTCCGTCTCAAAATAACCGTATGCACCCATCTAACCCACATGACCTCTCTATCATAGAAAAGTAACCAAATCTTCTTCCCTAACAACACACGGTTCCAGGTTGGCAGATGTTTAATCCCTAATCCCCCCTCCTTTTTGGATTTAATAAGGTCACTCCATTTAACTTTGGATTGATGGTGACTATCCACCCGCCCAACCCATAGAAAATTTCTGAGTTTTGCTTCTAGTTCCTTGAGGATAGAAGACGGAAGAATAAAGTGAGAGGCCCAATACACTTGGAATGAAGAAAGCACAGAGCTCACTAGTTGAAGTCTACCCGCATAAGAAAGGCTTTTATGGGTCCATTTGTTTACTCTAGCATCAATCTTAACCAATAAGGGTAAACAATCTCTCCTCGAAAGCCTACCTATAATGAAGGGAACACCTAGATACTTTATGGGTAGAGAACCCTGCCTAAGCCCAGACAGTTGGACCAGCTAGTTTGCCAAGTGAGTCATATCATGGGAAAGAAAAAATTGACTTTTAGAACGATTCATATCCAATCCTGAAAACTGAGAGAAGGAGGTTAGGCAATTGAGCAAAACTATATTAGAACCGATTTCTGCATGACAAAATAATAGTAGGTCATCTGCAAACAAGAGATGGGTGAGTTTAAGTTCTTTGCATCTCCAGGGGTATTTGAAGGAAGGATTTCTAACTATGTAGTCATTCAAGCTTCTGGAAAAAAAACTTCCATACAAATAATGAAGAAGTAAGGGGATAAAGGGTCTTCTTGTCTAAGCCCAGATTTTTCTTTGAAGAATTTGGAGGGTGATCCATTGATCAAAATGGCATACGAAGGGGAGGAAATGCACTCTTGGATCCAAGATATGAACTTCGGAGGAAGGCCTATAGCTGCTAAGGAATTGATGAGGAAATCCCAATGGATGGAATCATAAGCTTTTTGGAGATCAATTTTAAAGGCACATCTCTTTTGACCATTAGAAAGGTGGTAATTTTTGAAAATTTCTTGGGCTAACAAGATGTTATCCCCAATTATCCTATCCTTAATGAATGCACTTTGGTTAGGACTAATAATGTGAGGAAGAATTTCTCTAAGCCTATTCGCGATGATCTTAGCAATCACTTTGTACATCATGTTACAACACGAGATAGGCCTATAATCTACCACTGTAAAAGGGTGAGCTTTTTTAGGGATAAGAGTGATAAAGGTAGAGCTAAGCTCTTTAAGGAGTTTACCATGCCGAAAAAAATCTTGGATAGCCCTAGTAATGTCCTCCCCAAGAATGTGCTAAGTGTGATTAAAGAAAAAACCATTGAAACCATCCGGTCCAGAAGCCTTATTTGGATTGAAAGAGTTAAAAACCTCTCTAATCTCTTGAGTTGAAACATTAGCGATAAGGGAGTTACAAAGACTTTCAGATAAGGCTTGAGGAAAAAGAGATTCCACAAAGTCCTTCGAAGTCGGAAGGGATTTTCGACTTCCAATTGAATATTGAAATAATTCAACGAATTGTTCTTGGATCTCTTCATAATCTACTATCCTCCTCCCATGACCCATTTCTAGAGAATTGATAGTGTTTCGGTTTCTGTTAGGAATTAAGGAGTTGTGGAAATACCTAATGTTCCTATCCCCTTCCTTTAACCACTTGATCCGGGAAAACTGTTTTAAGAAAAACTCTTGATCATCTAAGGCACATATAAGGGCATGGATGGCTTCGGATTCTTGAGCAAATAACTCAATCGACTTGGGTAAAAGCCTCAGTTTATCTTGAATGACATTAAGGGTATCCTGACAGATCCTAACTTTCTCATGAACATCACCCCCTTATCTTAAATTAAAAGCTTTAAGAGCTCTTTTAACCAACTAGAGTTTAGATGCTACATAAAACATAGGGGACCCTTGAGTGGGCGAAGACCAGGCTTCCTCCACTAGTTGAAGAAAATTAGGCTAAGAAGTAAGAAAGTTAGAGAACCTAAAAGGAGAAGCTCTTCTCTGGATGGGGTTACCAAACTTAACCTCTAATGGGGAATGATCAGATATGTTTGGATAGTGACACTATAAGCTCCAGCAAAAGTTAAGCTCCAAGCAAAATTGATGAGGGTCCTATCTAGCTTCCTAGCCACAAAATTTTCCCCACTTTGTTTGTTGGTCCAAGTAAAACAAGAACCGCTTGAGTTGAGGTCATACATAGCATTACCATCAATCCAATAACGAAAGTTACTCATACTTTGGAGAGCTAATTGACTAATAGGTTATGCCTCATGTGGGTAAAGGATGGAATTAAAGTCACCCGTAATTAACCAAGCTGTGGAGGAGAGGTCAGGTCTAAGGGTAGACAAGTCATTCCAGAGATTTTTCCTGTGGTTAAGGTTATCGGACCCATAGACACAAGTCACAAGGAAAGGAAGGGATGTGTTCCTAGGAGACAACTCAACATGCACTAACAGATCAGTAGATCTCAGGATTTGACAATGGTAAGTATTCGGGTCCCAAGCTAGCACTATTTTGGCATTTGAGGCACTGTCTATATTGCTATAAAAAGGCCACCTAGAGAATAAAGAGGAGCAAACAGTATTCAAAAGAGGGGGGGACCTAATCCTCGATTCTAGTAAACACACAAAAGTTGCTGATAATCTCTTAAGCCAAGCGTGTATAGCTAAATGTTTCTTTGGGGTTATTAAGCCCCCGAATATTCCAAAAAACTAAATCCATTTATTTCAAAAGAAAACCCGACTTACTTGTGTTTTTTCCTAGGTTTCCGACCTTTTCTCAAAGTAAAGTCCCCCTCAGCCCCCTCTTTAATTCTAGAACTGTCGGGAATCAATTCAGATAAAGTAGAGAAAGAGTTTGTACTTACTTGACTTATGGCATTCCCCTGTGGATCCTAAATGTTAAAGCTTTGTAAAAATAACCGAATGTACTAATTGATCAAATATCTCATTTGTGCCTAAAGTCGACTTTTAAATATTTGGTTCCAAAATGTTAAAGCTTTAAGGATGTTTCTAGTCGTGATGGTTCTTATTATTATTATGTCTTTATCCAATGGTCAAAGTGTAATAAAGGTTCTTATGGTTTTTATTGATGGTTAATGGTTAACGTATAAACCAAAGTTTTATGGATTAAAAAAACGGAAACGTTTTTGAAAGACAATGATAAAGATTAAAGGTTTTACTAAAAACTAGAAGGAACATTTTTTCTCTTAAGAGTAGTCTTTTTTTTTTGATGAGATATCAAAACAGATAATTATTTATATGATTTGGGGGATCATAACCTTAACTCTTAAAATTATTTGTCTTATTTCGATTTTAGCCCATTATAAAATTAAACTTTTGTGTCTCTGCACATTAAAAAATATATTTTATTAGATGCCATGTAGCCCAAAGCCTTTAACCTTAATAGATCACTTTAACCAAATTTAACTTTATGATAGTTATATATATATATATGAACCCACACTTTGGATTAAATCCAACATATATCATTATAACTCTTCTACATATCTTTCAAACAAAATGAAAATTCCAAATCATGCCATCCAAGTTGTAGATACGCAGCAGATTATTGAATGAGAACAATTGTGCACTGAAGTAATTAGTGGCCATATTCTCATGATTCTTCATTATCTCTCTTTCTATTCCAAATCTTCAATCCACAAGCATGGAATCCGACAACGCTGTTACTTGTAATGATTGGACCAAATAATTAATACATGTATAATCAGCGAACCGGAGTGGAGGCTGATGACAAGTACCATTTCTTTTCTTCTTCTTCAGCTTGGTGTCTGATAGTGATAAGACAAATGATCTTCAGGACTGTTTGGAAGCAAAAAAACAAACACAAAACAGGAAAACCCTAATGGGGTTGGAGCAAGATATGGGATAATTAAAGTTATGAGGAGAATCGTTGTTGCATAATGGTGATTTAGACGATGTACACTAGTGATTTTCATATATTACCATTTTTCAAAGTGGTTTCTATGCTGTAGCCATTAATTAGATTCGAGAATTTTCAATTCTTATATTCTTCCATGCAACTATATATAATTTCTAATTAATCATTTTTAATATAATTATCTTGTTAATTATCATATTTTAAAGTATACGTTTCTGTAGTCTCATGTATATTTTCAGAAAATAATATATAACTGCAATATATGCCAATTATGCACATGTTATGTTGATGCTACATGGCTTACTATCGTCACAAAATCATTGTTGTTGCTTACTTGACCATCACTAATTAGGAAAGAAAGCATTTGCATTATGATATTTAAGAATATTTTCCACTTGTAGAAAGATCTTGTAGCACAAAGGGAAACAATATATGCAATCAATATAAAACAAACACAGTTTGTGAATAAAACAAATAAATTTAAGAAGAGTTGATTATACTCAACTTAAATCGAACTGATCAGAACACATTCAAAACATCTAAAATATGGTTCTAAGAAAGAAAAAAAAAGATCTTATATATGGCATATATTATTATATTATTACAAGAAATTGAGACCTTTATTTTCTTCTTCTTTGAGGAGTAGAAAGTTCAATGGAAATACCATAGAGTTAATGTATCATTTTATGCATAATATGTATACTTTAGTTAAAGCAATTAACTGGCATGTCTTTATGAATTTATAATGAAACAACACCTACCTGCACTTGGTGACAGAAAAGGAAGAACATATGCCATTTTATTATAACACATACTAAAAGATATGAAAAGTGGAAGTGAAAGATTTAGATGAAACACGTTTTCTAGTGCTAATCTTTGTGATCTTCTAGATTTGAAAAAGCATGCAATTCTTATACATTCCTGAACCTTGAAATGCAAGTGCAACAAACTTCTTAGCATATGATGAATCAAAAAGAACCGTGTTCGAATTCGATTCTATAGGAATGTCAAACTCAGAAAGGACCCGAAAGTTGATGAGAAATCATATAAGCATTGTGAAAAAAGAAAGAGGTAAGATGAGTGGAATCAGAATCAGACTTTCGTGACCAATGATGAATATTAAAGAATTACAACTTTCAACTATGAGAGTGTCATTCTTACTATAGTCTTTGATTGTGCACTCTCTTACTTCGATTTCAGAATAATATGCTTATATTTCAAATATAAAGAAATCCCATTATTTTTTAATGGAAAACAGTGAAAAAGTTGAAACAAAAATAGAGGAAAATTTATTGAAAATTGACATTACAAAAAAGAGAGGAAGTAAAAGAAAAAAGGAAGAAAAAAGAAAAGCTCTTTAGTTTTCCTTCCGTTACATGGCCATTTTGTGAAACTCTGCTATGCATATTTTCCCTCTATATGTCTCTCTCTTCAAGGCTGATTAAGCTTTTGGTGTTTCCTTATCTAACATAGGAGGTTGTGAAACTGGAACACTGATAGCCCCTGTGGCTTGGTTTCTTTGCATCTCTATGTCATTTGCTTCACTTACTTGGATATTCATACCGTTTTCTCCATTACAGTACTTGATGGGTTCAGGGATTGTCTCAGCTTCTTTTTCTTTGTTTTCCTTGTACTTGCCCCATAGAACTGAGTAGAGCCCGACCACGATCAGTACAGCACCAAGAACACTGTTTAACGAAGTAAATTATTACTATTTTTGGTATGGACATTTCATTTTCAGATGTAAGTTCAGAAGAAGAAGATGAGCATACCCTCCAACATAAATCTTTTCAGCAAGAATGAAGGAACCCATTACAGCTACTATGACCATCATCAATGGGCTAAAAGCAGTGACAAAGACAGGTCCTGTTTTTTGCATGACAAGCCCTTGGACATAGTATGCAATACTTGATGAAATAATTCCCTGTGTAATGATGAAGGTACATATTTGTTAGATCTTTCATTAATGTATTAATCATAGGTTATGTCATGGGATTGATATGGAAGCTCACAGCATAAGCAGCAGCAAGAAGATTCATGTCCCAGCCAATGGTCCATGCAGAGGGCTTGTGTTCCATCACAAAGGTCACAGCTATGGACTGTAACGTGCCAATAAAGCACACAAGGGATGTAAGTGAAAGCTGAGCTGGGTACCTCCTAAGTGTCACTGCCTGTATATAACACACCAAAAAATAATAATAAACCTTTCGAGTATTGTAAGTTTTAAGTAAGAAACAAACTTAATATCTAATGATAGTCACTAATAAGAATTTACCTGAAGAATGAAGAATGATGCCCAAGCAAGAGTGGCAATGATGAGGAGGATTGAGCCCATTAACCAGTCCTTATCAGCTGAACCAGTTGCTTCAGAGGCAGAGGGTGCATGGACGTGGGAGTGCTCAGACCATATCAAGTTAATAACATTACCTTTGTACAATGTCATCAACATGGCTCCAGCCACAGTCACAACAGTTCCAATCACTTTTGCCTGGCATCTAACTTTCTTAATGTCCACTTTCTCCATTCTTCAAAAAAGAAAACATAAGATGATATTCACTTTTCAGACCATAATGAATTGTTCTGAAAGAAAGATGATTGATGGTTGCTGATGTATATATACCGGCAGATGATTGCCATAACAAATGTCATTGCAGGTAACATGTTACTAATGGCACAAGAATAGGTAGGAGATGTGAGCTTCAGTCCCGCATAGTATAAGTTTTGATCGATCACAGGCCTGTTATAAACAAACTGATCAGGTTCAATTCTTTTCAACAAATTCTATCTTCACGTATCAGGGGGGGAAAAAAAAGGAAACTGACCCGAGAAGACCAAGAACAAACATTTGCATGAAAATGGGAAATGTAATCTTTGGCCTCACTTTCCTGCAAATAAGCAAAGCATGCATATACATATTAAACCAAAACCTTGTCGCTACACGAAGATCACTCTTCTTCAGGTATTGTTTATGGTTAAGTACCTCTCGAGAAAAATAGCGAAAGGGGCAATAGCAGCAGTAGCAAAAGCATGTCTATAAACGACTAACACATAATGACTCATCCCTCTGTTGAGAGAAACCTTGGTGATAATATTCATGCCTGCATAGCCAAATTGCAGAGATATCATGGCTATGTAAGGCTTAGAACTTTGGAACATACTTCCCAACCTTTCAATCATTTTTCCCTCCGTCTTTTTTCTGTTCTTGCTAACGTTTTAGCTGAGAAAAAAGAAGAGAAGCTAGAGCTATATGAAGGAGGGAGAATACTTCAACCGGGTACTGAGGTTGGCTATATATATAGGAATTGAGGAGAAGAGTGACGTTGTTTATCCAAAAACAAATTTTGTTTTGCAGAGAGTTCGAAGCGTGTGAGAATCTCTATATCACACGTACGTGTTGCACTAGCCTCGTAGGATCTTTTTGCATATTCTGATTAGCTAAACCAGATAATGCCATAATGGGATGTTCCATGGAGTATGTGTCACCATATCCGAAGATATAAAAAGAGAAAATATAAAAGTTACGATAGTTCGTTTAATGTGATTTAAGGACACTGAGGAGCCAAAGGATCAATATTTTTAAAACCTAACCGTTAAAAACTGTCAAATAGTTAACTTTTTATTTAGTTTTTAATTTTCAGGTTAATTTAGCTTAATAATTTTTGTTGTTAAAAATCAAACAATTTATTAATTAATCGATCAGTTTTGATAAATTAGTCATTTTTTATAAAATAAGATAAACTAATTGATTTTATTTTAATAATCTTCTTTTTTAACTAAATTTTACATGTTCGATAATCTTTTTCAATCTTTTTTAATTTTTCAATTTTATTCAATCTTTAACTAATTTTATTTTAACATAATACCGATTAACAAAACCTTTTAAATCTTAAATCTTAATTTTCGGTCCGATTTTAAAAAATTGCAAAGTATAGAATAAAGCTTCATATTTAGATTCGACTTTGACTTTATTGCTATCATAAACCTTACAGAAAAATATCATTTGAGTAATAACATACAAAATATTGGATTGAGTCGAACATAATTTTTAAAATCATATTTAAAATTTTTAAATTTTATTTCAATTTTATGACGTTCTAATATTTGTTGAATATTTTAAACTTTAAATCTTTTCCAATATCGTAGTTTAATTTT
>JANKOD010000191.1:1545757-1560103 GCA_026284645.1 Erythroxylum acuminatum
TATTTAAATTTAAACTTTATTGAACTTTATTTCCGTTTGAAAGGAAAGGAACTCAAGAATTTTAAGAAATTCTAAATCTGAGAAATATATTTTTACTCATAAAGTGAGTTGTTGGATCAAAAAATGTATATTAACTCATAACCTCACATAAAAATTGAGCTATTCTCTCGTAAGAAGATGAAACTTAAATCGAATAGTTGTTATCTCTGAATAATTTATTTTATGTGATAAAGAAAACACACGCAAGAGAAGAATGAATTATGTGTAACTTAAAAATTTTGTAAATTATTATCAATTCATATAAATGATAAGAACTTATTAAATTTTAACAGAAAAGTATGTAAATAAAAGGAGACTGTTAAAATTTAAAACAAGAAAGGAGCTTATTAACTTTTAAAAGAAAGGAGCCTGTTAAAAATAAAAGGAGTCAGTTAATGTCTAAAACGAAAGGTACCACTTAAAATATTAAAACAGAAGGAGCCTATTTTGAAAATGAAGGAACCTCTTGTAAATTAAACACACACACTGTGATGTAGAAATTTAAAAGTTAAGAGAGAGAAAGAGTAGCACAATCGATTTATACTGGTTCGGTTTATAACGAATCCTACATCCAACCCCCAAGTATTTAACTTGAGTATTTCACTATAAAATTACAAGTAGTAAATTTTGACGAGTCTTTTTAAGCTCATAAGTACACATTTTTTAAGATTCTTCAACCTTTTACACTCGTAGTGTATAACAAGCTTTTACAAGCTCTCAACAAAATGCATGTAGGGTTTACTCAATGTGACTTTCAATGAATGACAATCTCTCTCAATAGAGTATTTTCACTCTCTATAACATAGTGAGTTTGATATAGATATAACTTTCAAGAATATTGATGTTGTTGAAGTAAAAATCTGTCTTATTCATAAATGCAGTGACTCTTCCTTAAGTAGACATTCTCTTCAACTAGTCGTTGCGTCATTTTAATTCTGAGTTGACTTTATATCTAACGAATCTTCGATATCATCTTTGCAGGAATCTTCCGATATTCAAACGTTAAGAGAAAAGTTTTGTCAAAATTTCTAGAGCTAATTGTTCGAATTAGGAAGATCCTTTCGGATGTTGTGAAATCATTTATGATAAGGTAAACTCATTTAGAAGGTTCATGCAAGAAAGGAAAATTTATCCTATGATTTTATTTCATTTTACAAATTATATGATTACATATGAAAGGAAATAACTCCATTTTGAAATTTGAAATATATTATAGTTATCATCAAAATGATTAATACCAAACCTTGAGCTGACATACTTAACATACAATGCTAATTTTATAGTGTCCTTAGTACCTTTTGTCTCTTTAATAACTCAACATTGTAATCAGTTTCTAGATGCCCTTTAAGGCTTGTGAATAACATTATTTTTCTTTCAAAAAAATAATCTTTAATGAATTATATAATATTTTTCAAAAGATATGAAATAATTATTTACTAAATCTTAAAGCTACTTTTATCTAAAATCAATTTAGTTATAAAAACACACTTGAATATAATTTAGTGTGTTTTTTAATATTTTTATATTTTACACAAGTTTATGATAATGTAGTTGGTGACTCTTACTTCAATTCTTAAAATTGGATTAAAAAATCTTATTAGTTAAAATTAATAAAATTACAAAAAAATTTGATGAATACATGAAATAGGAGAATTAATATGAAGAGAGCGAGAGTTTTTTCTTTTCTTTTTGAAATTTGAATAATTATTGTATCAACTATAGCAGAGCTATCTCGGAATTACAATGAGTTCACCATAAGTAAAATTACAAAACAAAAATTACAAGCTTAAGCCAAGAAAGGTCATAAAAACCAATGAAATGTAACTTAAAGCACTACAAATTTCATCTGGACTTCATTCCTATGGATAAGTTATATTGATCAGATTTTGCTACCATAAGGGCTCGAATCCAATTTACGATGTCATAGCTAAGTTGTATTTAGGTATTTCCTTATTTATGTAAATTCTCTTGTTTCTTTCCTTCCAAATAGAATAGATCGCAGTAGTAAAGGCAATTTTGTAAATAAGAGCATCTTGCAACTGCAATTAGGCGGTACAAATGATCCAATTGAGAAATGATGACTAATCATAATTAACAAAAGCATCAGACAAGAAATGTAAAATTCTGCTTCATTCCGCCTTAAAGTATTTGCATTGAAAGAATAAGTGCTCTCGATATTCTTCCAACTCTTTACAAAGCACATAAAGAGAGTCATAGGAGCCAAACCAATATTTTTGACACGAATCTAGTTTTTTATAACCAAGTGAAAATGAAGGCTTTATGATTGAGGGAATGTTTCCAAAAGAGATTGAACTAAGGAACATTGCCTACAGCTTCTTGCAGAGCCCTATAACAAGACTTATTAGTGAAATTACCTAAGGCATCTGGACCCAAGTTACAGAATCTTGCCTATGTTTATCAATAATCTTCGAAAGAAGATCAACTAATAAGTTGAACCATCTGAAATTTCCCTCTCATTACATTTGGTTCATCAAGGAAGAAGCTTTGGTCCAAAGAGGAATCTTGTATATAAGTCTAGATAATGTCATCCTTTGCATGAGAGGACTATAATCTGTCCAATTATCAAACCATACTCAAATAGTATCTCCGCTGCCTAACACATGCTTAATCAAAAGAAAAACAACATGTCTCAAGCTCAACATTTGCAAGAAAAATCAAGAGTACTCCCTCGAGGTAGACGGTTGCCAAGAGCTCTTATACTATAACTTAAATTTTCATGAAATATTTATATTTGTAAACACCAAATAAAGCATCTTATAAGAAAATTAAAATATATCTTAACCTTCATATGCGATCTCAATTACAAAAAATATCTCATAATTTTATAATCTATAAAAATACATGAAATTAAATTTCCGTACTACTTATCTGACTTATTTTTTAAAATAAGCAATATCAATTGAATTGGACTTATTAATTAAAAATACAATTTTATTAAACAACGTATACCCAAAATAATTAAGCTTAATTATGGGCCTTGTAATTGTTGGAAAGTGTTAATTATAAAAAAAAGGCTCAAACTTTTGTCAAATTTTCAACTATATCTTGAATTTTAAAAAGTAGCAATAAAATGTCCAAAATTTTAAAAAATTTCAATTCTAGCCTGCGCTTCAAAATATAGGAATAAAATGCTCAAACTTTCATTTTTTTTCAATTCTAGCCTGACTTTAGTGTTTTTGTTAAGTTTGTTGACATGATTTGTCACGTATTTTAGAAACCTTAACTATTAATATACACCAGCGAAAATTAACACAACGAATGAAGATTAATTAAATAATGTCATTTAATCACATAATTAAAATGATGTCGTTGTTTAAAAATGACCTAAATCAGATTAAGTAGCCCAGACGACCTTATGCTTTGATTTCAATTTTTTCTTTCATTTTTAGTTTGCTCTCTTGACACCCTCGCTTTTCGATTTTCATATTACACAACCTGACGCTCTTACACTAAGGGCATCAAGAGAACGAATTAAAAACGAAGAGCTTATTAGAGCAGTATGTTGTAATGAGATAGTAGTTTGGGACATCAAAAGAACAAATAGGAAACAAAAGACTGAGGGCATCGGAGAATCACAATTAACGTCGGGCTAGAATTAAAAAAAATTGAAAGTTTGGGCAATTTATTGCCACTTTTGAAGTTTGAGCTAGAATTGAAAAAATTTGAGAATTTGAACAATTTAATGCTACTTTTTTAAGTTCGGGCTATAATTTAAAATTTGACAATTTTTTTTGTAAATAACCTTGTTGGAAATTATGAAACTTTTGCTTTGGTCATATTCCATTTCTTTTCTTTTTCCAATAAATTATTTAGGCTAGAGCATGCGCGAGATCCCACTAAAAAAGCAAAAATTTTCAATTGCAGTGGCGGTGACGATCGATGATGGATCTTAAAAGGCACTTGTAATTGTTTTCCTTTTGTCTTTTGTCCATTTCTCAGGTAAATTTCTGTGTTTTGAGCACGCTAGTGTTATGATAAAGAACCTAATGTGAGATATTAAATTACAAAGGGTAAGTTTAGTTCTTAGACCATACATTCCAAGCATAAACTCTAGCTACTAAGAGAAAAATTAAAATTGGCTCATAAGTAAGTTTGGAATACAAGATTTATGTTATTTGATAAGTTGAGTTAAAGAATAATTTTATATATTGCTTAAATTTCCAGAAAGAATTTATATTATATTAATTATGAAACCGATGAAAAGGGCACGGGACAACCAATAATTTATTGCTTTCTGCCATTATCATATCTTTAATTAAGTTCTCAAATGTTTCAAGAATCCAAAATGTCATTATTTTAGCTCGTAATTGTTCCATAATTATTAATTTATCACTTTTTATATAAAATATTAAGTAAAATCAAGTAACTCCCTCCTTTTTTCCAATATAGGAAGTCTAATATTCTTGTTATTTTGTTGCAGAATGTATTATAGCTAGGCTTGCAGCTAGTCCTTCAAGAGCTGGCACTTATGACTTATCTGCATCTTATTCTTATTCTTTTTCCTTTTTTATAACTTAACTTTTGATCCACATTATCTATTTTCAATGATTTGGGTTCGAGCTTTCCTTTACACATATTTATGAAAAATCTGAAAGAGACACCATTCTTTTTTCTGTGCTCTTGTCAATTATCATCCTTTATATTACAAATCAATATATCAATACTAGAGTTTATAGCTAAAGTGATAATGGAAGTTGTACAGTAACTTGAGTCTGGATAATCCCATCGATCTACTTCTATTCCTTCAATTGTGGGAATAAAATATGTAAAGTTGCTTACTGGGTTAGTTACTATTCACTTTTTATATCCATCTTGAAAAAAAAAAAAGAGATAAAGAGATAAAATTATTCCACTACTTTTACTGATATTTTTTTCTCATAAATTTATTAAACACCATTATCGTAACAGTTTATTAGAATACGTATAAATATAGAATTGTTAGAATATAAATTACTAAAATCATTTTTAACATGAAAAAAATTGTTTTTGGAAGTGTAATAAGGAAAAACCTAAATTTTCAGCAGGATATTTGAGGTAAATACTCTTATTAATCTTGTGTTAAAAGAAAAGCTTCCTTAAGTACTTAAAAGTATTTTTGACGATGGACACGATTAGGTGACTAGAAATTGTCTTCTTTTATATTTGTGTAATTATTTACTTGTTCTATTTTTTATTTTAATTTTTTACCTTGTTTTATATTTATTATTTTATTTTATTTTATTTTTAATTTTTATATTTTTATTTATAAAAATTTATTTATTAAATACTTTCATACTTAGCTTAAATATTTATTTATAATGACTTGTTGGATTTATTTATTGGCTTATCTTTTTTTTGTTTGTGCATTTATCTACTTGTTTTATCTTTTATTTTGATTCTTTACCTTGTTATATATTTATTGTATTATTTATTTTATTTTTTTATTTATACAAGTGTATATATTTGTATTCTATTATTTTTTTAGGTCTATTTTTATTTTTATATTGTTTTTAGCTATTATATATATATTTATCATGTGTTTTTGTTAAAAAAACTTTTTTACTAAGAGTAATGTTGTGCATTGTAAGACCTTCTCAAACTTAAGAGAGATATTTAATGAGTCGTTATTGTCGAGTGATCATGAACCCTGGATTACAAATGATTTTCTTTTAATGATTTGGTTTAGTGACAAAATGAACGATTAATACTTAAACACCTTTACTGTCCTCAACAATTCCTTATTTAAAACTCACCTTCTCTGTCTGCAGAGCACTCACTACACGTAGAAGATTGGATCAATAGTTTCACGCACCACACACCATCAAGTAAACAGGAACAAAAGTAGGTGGAAAGCAAGGAAAAAGCAAACTTTAAGTTACATATTCTCTCAGCTTTCTTTAGTCAATAACTAATTTAAGCATCAAAATGCTAATGTCTGACATTGTCTTGTAGAAACCTGACAACAGTCTTTAACACGTGATCGAGGACGTCAACCATAGGTCTACAATATGTCATCAATCATGCAAGTTATATTGATATTAAATAGTTCAATTTAGCAAACTATAGTTTAAGATATTCTTAATATTTTAAAATTTTTAAAAATTATAAATAACTTTTTTTATATAATTTTAAGTTTATAATATTTGTCCTTTATCGTCAATTTCTATTAAAATTTACAATTAAAATCTTAATTGTAAATTCTAAAATAATATCATTTTTATTTCAGGACATTACACGTGATACTATATAACATTATTTTAGAGTTTGGATTTAAATTTTTTAACAAAAATTGACGGTAAGAGGAATGAGTATTATAAAACTAAAATTATAAGAAATAATTTCTAAATATTAGATAATATAATGATAATATGTCAAATTATAGGAGTTCTGAATTGAATCCTATATAAAATTACATCAAACATATATGTTTATGTTTGTTAAGATATATGTGATTATATCTTATTAATTAATTTTGGAAATTATTTGATAATTATACCTAGTTTTGCTTACGTGAGACTCTTTAAAGACAAGTTTGAGAAATTTAAAATTCTAATTAAGATGGTATTTAGTATGTATATCCTATTGTGGGATAATGGTGAATTGGTGATCCTCTTAAATTTTAACTTGATTATAACAACAGGATATCTAAGGAATATTGTCGATGATGTTTGTGAGTTGATTGAGTTGAGATAGAAGTCCATTTGTTGCAAACTCCTTGGCTGATCACGTCACCGTTGGTTGAAGGTTTTTATGCTACATTTTTACTGGAGTTGTCATTCTTTGTGGCAATCTAAGCAATTGTTTTTTTTTAATGTGTGTTTAACATGATTTGGCTGATGGTGTGTGGGAGTGTAGCTAATACATTTTCCTTTGCTCCTGTGTGACCAAATTGGGCTACTTAATTGTTGATAGCCAGTTGTGTTCTTCCATGTTCTTGAAAGACTATTGAGGGTAATTTTGGAAGCTGTTCTTTGGTGGTGCTCCCGTGATTTTGGGGTTGTGTTTTTAAGTTGACTGTGTAATTTTCTACAACTGATTTGGTGGCTGTCCAGTGTTAGGTTAATGGCTACTGTGTGTGACTTTGCAGCTGTCTTTTCAGTGTGGTGATGTGCAAAAACTCTAGAAGTTTTCATGATTTTCGCAGCAGTATTTTCGAGAGTATTAAGCTATCTTTAACAACTGATTTTTGGCGATTCTATCCATCTTAGACAATTGCGCTTTCTGTAGTGTTGCATGATTTTCAAGGCTACCCATATATTGGTTTTTGAGTGAAAAACATCTAGGAGATGTGTGTTATTGCAGTTGTAACATCTAGGAGATGTGTGTTATTGCAGTTGTATTTTTGGTTACGTTTCGGTGATGAAATGTTTGTTCGATTGATATTATTTTGATGCTGTTGTGCGTGAGCTGATCGTGATTTTTCTTAGTAATTCACAACAGATATTATTCTACTACTTCCCACACTTTCGACTAACGAAGCTATATATTTAGGAGAGTGCTTTTATCTCAAGTGCTTTTCTTTATTTATGTCTTTATTGATTTAATCATTTGAGTTGTTCAATTATCATCTTTATTATTAAACAATGTTGTGAAAATTCTCTGTTTATATGAGGTAGTCATACTATTGGGTGTGAAATATTTTCACGAGTTATGAGGATGAGGGATAATGTAAAAGGTTAAATGGTGTCGGCTCAGTAAAGCCTTGTATAAAAATTATTGTCGTTAGTGAAAGTATTAAGTTGCGTGAGGGCCCCTACAGATATGGACAATGTATGCAGAACTACGTTATCAAATCTTAGGTGTTGATTTATTATTTTGTTTTTAATTGTTTTTATTTTCGTTTTTGTAAGAAAGTTTATATTGATTGCGGTTATTTATAATTTGTGCAAAATTACATCCTTAAAAAAAATTTAAAATGTTAATAACTTTGATCACTTTCTTCTCCAAAATTTCTAAGATTAAGAAAGAGAAAATAGAGAGAGGAAAACAAATTGCCTGTTTCTATTACTCTGTTATATCATGTTCTGCGAATATCATTCTATTCAATAAATATGAGCCACAAAAATTGGATAGGGGACTGCTCAAACAGAGAACCCAAAAAAGAGAAACTCGTGCAAGATATAGTTGACAACTTTTTTACTTCTTTATAAGAATATCCGGAGACATACCCGTAGAAGATGTAATGATGTTGTTGCCTTTGCAACAACCAGGAGATTCAGCTACGCTTCTCCTCATCGATTCCAACTCAATGAAATCAGCTGACTTCAGTCTTATCAACAAGACCTTGACGTGTGATTTTTGTTTTCATTGAAGGTTTTACTTTTGTTTGTCTTCGTTTCAACATCATTACCATTTGAAGATGAAAAGAAAATGTAGTAAATTAAAAGGAGAAAGTGGAGAACACATAATCCAATCTGTTTTTGTAACGTTTTCTATAATCTGAGTGGCATTCGTTGGTGCTCCGCAACTGCAAAAACAAATGTCAATTTACAAAGTTAAACTCACTTTCGAAGGGTGACTTTATGAAACTCCTTGTTCCCTTAAATCATCCTTCAAACGTGAGTTTATCTTAACCGTGTAAGCGTGTGGTGCGTGAAACTATTGATTTAATAGGAAAAGTTTTGAACGGATCTAACTTTTCAGTTTGATTTATTTTAATAAATTTTATTACTAAAAACTGGTCTCTTTATTAATTAATAAGTCAATTTTTATAAACTAATTGATTTTTATAAATTGAAATAAATAAATTAATTTTTATTTAACAAATTTTTAATTAAATTTTAAATTCTTCGATAGGTAAAAACAATCTTTTCAATTATATTTCAAAATTTTAATTTTATTTAATTTTAATCAATTTCATGACTATTTAATACCGGCTTAATATTTTAAGCCTTAAACATTTTATCTCATCAGTTTAACTTTCGATTTAGGTTTTGGCACGTTGATCCTCAAAAAGTATACATAAAGATATGATTTTACCACTAATTACAATCATTCTGTAATTATATTAAAAATGTGTAACATTTAGATTACATGTTCTTCACGCAAGCCATTGTCAAACATCAGAAAACAACAAAAATCAACATCATAAAATGATGTAGCAACACCTTCCATGTCTAATTATCGATCCAAATAAATCCGATTTGATAAACAAAGTGAGATGAAACAAGTCTAAAATTATCCCTGATTTGAGAGAGGGACACTCTCCAAGAAGAAGAAGAATCATTTTATGTTCTGCTTTTCTTTCCATTCATTCGGAAAGATATTGTTCTACTACTTCCTACAGCATGGATGACACCTGTATCTAGTTACAGAATGTATGACACCTATACATATTTTGTTATTTAGCATAACTAGTCTATGACCAAGTCTTTCTTTCAGTTGGATTTTTTTTTGAATGTTTCGTTTGGTCCTGGAATAATTTACACTTGCTCCATTTACACTTTCAGCTATTGGTCCATTTATACCACAAAGAGTAGTTGAAGTGGTGAAGAAGTATAATTTGCTAATGTCACAACCCATTTCTCTTCCAACTTGCATGTGAACCACAACTTCAATTTCTTCTTTTTTTTTCATCACTAAGAAGCAAGAGGTAGACTAATCAAAGCTTAGTGGAATCCATTGGAGGAACCACTAAATGCTAAAGAAGAAAATACATAAATATAGTACTCTTTTCGTGATGCTAGTCATTACAGGAACAAAGTTCATTGACAAAGCAAAATACCAGTAAAGAAGCAAGTTCACGAAGTGTGTGGTACAAATTTCCATGCCAATGCAAAGACACACACATGTCTTTACAAGTGATTAACATTTGAAAATCATGGTAAAGCTTTTCTTTATCTTTTTAATCTTCAAGACAGCAACTAATGCCTACTTCGTTTCATGGCCGTGAAGAACGCCAAGCATGTAAATGTGCATGAACCTTCTCTGTGTTATATTGCCCAACTAAAGAGGTCACTTTCATCTTTTTAGCCACAATTCACCACGTAAAGAGACGGCTACGGTTTTTCACATCTCAACTTTTAGAAGACGACTAATTTGGGATTAAATATTGATCTAGTAATGTTTGGGATGTCCACTCAATGTTAATATATAAAGCCACTAACACGACTCTTCGGGAGTTGAAACGCATGTCTTAAGCTTTTTCAAAGCATTTTTCAGATGCTTAATAGACCCTAGCTCCTGGCTCACGCATCTTCATTAAAAGAAACCTTAAATGATATAATCTAAGGTAAAAGTTGAAACCCACGTACATGCACCATTCCCTTGTATATGATCGAAACAGAAAAGACACCTATGGTTTTATACATCCAACCTTAAGTTGGGACAAAAGGCCAGACAATGAGATCATGCCCAATTGCTGATGGCACCTATTTGAGTTGATGGGACTTACCAACCCATTTGACATAAGAGGATTCGACACATTTCTTATATATATATACACACCCATTTGACGGTAAAGGATTCGACACGTTTGTTATATACATGATGGTCGTCGTTCTCATCATATTCAGACTGAAGTCTCGCAGTAAAACAGGATCTGAGGAGGTCTGATAGTACGCAGCCTTATCTCTATATTATACAGAGGTTATTTCTAGTAGACCCACATGTAAATGTAACAATAAAAGAGTGATGCAGAATAAAAGAGTAAATAAATAAATACTAACACTCTACAAAAATCAGTAAATAAAGTTACAAACAATAAATAAGGAAATACCTGAAGGAGACCAGATCTGCTAGTACCTTACATACTTAAGCTCTTTTTGTCGCTAGTTACGCTAGGAATCTTCACTGAGAGACCCTGAATATATGACAATCTTATGATTTTAGACTGAAATATTTCTACATCTGCGAGTCGTAAGTTTTGGCTAAGGCTTTCGGGCCTACAACTTGGTTTGCTATATACAATTCTAAAATTATCTTGATAATATAAAAAATCTAATATTTAAAAATTCACGTTTAAAATTATTATATAATAAAGATTTAAAATTTTTGAAAATTTTGAAAAGGGATTAATTAATAAGATTGTATTTGTTAAAGTTGAAGTTTAATTGAAAAGAAATGTTAAATAAAAATTAGCTACTTTATTTTAATTTATAAAAATTAATTAGTTTACGAAAACTGATTCATTAATTAATAAACTTACCGATTTTTAATAATAAGAGTTATTAAGATAAACCGAACTGAAAAGCTAAAATGAATTAAAAAGCTAACCAGTTTAAGAATTTTGTAGTTAAAATGATTAAAATGGTTTGATTTTTAATCTTTAGTTATAAATATTTATATATAAAGTATGGATATATATTGTATATATAGTTGCACGCAATGTAAATGTTGAAATCAAAATTAGAAAAAGTAAAAAAGTGGACTCTACCCAGATGGACTTTATTAAATGGGTTTGTGTTTGGGTATTGAATAAATTTGGATCTTTATTGAGTTGGAGTAGGCCTGACCTAATTCATCTTTGGGTATAGGTAAGGCGCAGGTAGCATAGTATCGAACTTGACCCATATTATGCTGATTCGGTTTGGGCATATTATATGAAAATTTTATATTATTAAATAATAAATAAAAAAATAAGACAACAACAGATTTTCACCTAAGCTCCATTGTTTTGGATTCGCTATCCCTCTAAGTTAAATATTATCTAAGTTAAACTAAAATTACATATACCTTTTATATGTATATATTCTTTGAGTTTAGCTCTATAAATAAGGTAGCTTCTTATTGTGAATGTGTGTTAGTTGTTAAGAGTAATAAAAGTTCAGTTCTTGATTTCCCTAGTTTGTTTTTCTTTCTCTATATATTTATCAGTGATATCAGAGCTTAGTTTAGAGAAAGTCACGATAAAAAGATGGTGTATAATAGTAGCTTTCTTTCTTGTCTTTGGTATGATAAAGAGGGAAGTGTGGGAGTGCTTGTAAGTACAGAGAGATAAAAATAGCGAAAATAAAGAGTAATTGTGAGATAAAGTAACGTATTGCAGCAACTTTTTTTTTACTCTCTTTATTTTATTTTGCATCAACAACATTCCTTATGACTACTGACGACTACGTTCAATTTGCTATCCCACGCTTCAATGGTCACTATGACCATTAGAGTATGTTGATGAAGAACTTCTTAAGAACTAAAGAATACTGGTAGGCTGTTTCTAATGGAATAAATGAACCAACAGCTAACACAATAGTGACAGATGCACGAAGAACAAAAGTAGAAGTACAATGTTTGAAGGATCTCAAAGCAAAAATTATCTTTTCCAAGTAATTGATTGCTCAATCTTGGAAAGCGTTCTTTGCAAGGACACGTCCAAACATGTTTGAGATTGCATAAAGAAGGAACAAAGTTCAGCAAAGGCAAAGAGGCAGTAACTTCAAGCACTTCATTCAGAGTTCAAAATACTATGACAATCATTAACAAGACGCAATCATTAACAATAAGCAAATCCACAGTGATAAGACAGAGGATGTAACTATTGTTGAGAAGATTCTTTAGTCTAGGACTCTGAAATTTAATTTTGTTGTTTGCTCTATTGATGAAGCTAATGACATTGAGTAACTTGCAATTGATGAACTGTAAAGTTCCTTGCTTGTTCATAAATAAAAAATTAATCAATAAGAGAAGGAACAACAAGTATGCCTCAACAAAAAAATTACTTGACACCAAGAGGAGATAGAGGACGAGGTGGAGGTTGACGTAAAGGTAAAGGAAGCAATGATCGTGGCAAACAAAAATATGACTACCAATGCTCGAAAAATAATTTCAAGGAAGAGGAAGAGAACAAGGAGGCCATCACTTAACAACTCAGAGACCAAAGTCAACAAACAAGTCCAATGTTGAATGTTACCATTGTCATAGGCATGTCCATTATCAATCAGAATTTCAAACTAATTTGAATAGGCAAAATAGAGAAAGAACTAACTTTTAGAAAAGAAGAGGTGTCTCTTTTGACGGTGTGTAATGTGAATGAAGAAACTCAACAAAACATACGGTACTTAGATATTAGATTTAACAATCATATATGCGGGGATAAGAAGACATTCTCTGACCCAGACAAATCTTTTCACAACATTGTCAAGTTTGGTGACAACTTTATAGTAACTGTTATGGAAAAAAAGAAGGGTCATTCTCCAAACTAAGGAAAATTCCACCCATACTATCTCTACTGTTCTTTTTGTTCCAGATTTAAAGACTAACTTGCTTAGTGTGGGTCAAATGCAAGAAAATGGGTATGAAATTTTTATCAATGATGGAGTATGTTAAATCCAAGATATAAAGCTGAGCTTAATTGCTTAAGTTAACATGAATGCTAATCATATGTTCCCTTTTTATCTCCACAACACCACTTATTTATGCTTCACGGAAAAATTGAAGGATATGGCATTTTCATTATGGTCACCTAAATTTTGATAGGTTGAAGACTCTACAACGGAAAAATATGGTAATTGGCCTTCTTCAAATAACTACTTCAACTTAAGTTTGAGAAGAATGTGTTGTTAACAAACAACATTGTAATCAATTTCCACAAGGAAAGTTACGGAGAGTAAAGAATGCATTAAATTTAGTACATTTTAACCTTTGTGACCTTATAAATTCATCTTTAAGTGGAGGTAAACGATATATAATTACCTTTATTGATGATTTTATTAGAAAAACTTAAGTTTATTTTTTGCAATAAAAATCTAAAGCTTTTACAACTTTTAAAAACTATAAAGTACTGGGTGAGAAAGAATTGGGTAGCCTGATCAAAGTTCTTCACCATGGCGGAGAATATATCTCACAAGAATTCACAAAATTTTGTGAGAGCCATGGAATCAGAAGGCAGCTTACGATAGTTTACACACCTTAACAAGATGGATTTTGTGAGAAGAAAAAATGCATTATTTTGGATATCGATATAGTGCAAAGCATTTTGACAAGGAGTGGCATTCCAAAAACCTTCTGGCCTAAAGTAGTAAGAATGTCAATTTTGGTCCAGCCCGTCGGGCCCAGGTTTACCAAGCCACGTGTCAAAATTGTTTAGCTTGACTAGAATGTAAAAAAAGACATTGTTTTTAATTTTAAAAATATAAGGTTAGGCTAGGCCGGTCTGAACTGCCTGTAACCGTCGGGTTATAGGCCACCCAATTCGTGGATCGGGCCGTGATGGCGTGTCAAACCAGCAAAAATAAATTCCTACTCTAAAACAATAAAACGAGTAAAGCAGTGAGTAGGGTCGAACCACAGAGACCGATGAAGTAATTATCTATTTGTGCGAAATCAAAAATAAAAATATAAAATAAAAATATTAATGAAAATAATTGAAATGGG
>JANKOD010000191.1:1585972-1596271 GCA_026284645.1 Erythroxylum acuminatum
TCAAAGTTACAGAAATCTTGAAGAAGAATATAACATACTTCTGTTTCATCTTCCATATCCGTTTTCATGGAATTCTCTTTATTCCTCCAATACATTCTCTTACTTATTGTGTTTGCCCTCTCCTTCTACCTCTACCTTGTCTTCCCTCAACATCAGAAAAAACCGTCCAACAACAACGTCGATGGATTCAGAATCTACCCTATCGTCGGAGCTTTACCGTACTTCTGGAAAAACCGCCGTCGTTTCCTGGATTGGACTGTAGAAGTACTGAGTAATTCCCTCAATAACACTGCTTACTTTGTCAGACCTATAAAACTCCAAGGTCTTCTCACGGCTAGCCCTTCAAATGTCGAGTACATACTCAAAACCAACTTCGAGAACTACACCAAAGGCAAGCGATTCACTTCCATTCTTGAAGATTTTCTCGGACAAGGAATCTTTAACTCGGATGGTGATCTATGGAAGGTTCAACGAAAAACAGCTAGTTACGAGTTTAACACCAGGTCGCTTCGCAACTTCGTTATGGACAACGTGAAAGCTGAGATCTCGACGAGGTTGATTCCAATTCTATCAAGAGCTGCAGAGATGAAGAAGGTGGTGGATTTTCAGGACCTGTTAGAGAGGTTTGCGTTTGATAATATATGTAAAGTGGCTTTCAATGTCGACCCTGCATGTCTTGGCCGTGATGGAACTGCTGGTAGCGAGTTCATGCAAGCTTTTGGAGAGGCTGCACTCTTGTCTTGCAACAGGTTTTTGAGTGTGCTTCAATTAACATGGAAATTCAAGAAGTATTTCAACCTGGGAACCGAAAGAAAGCTCAAAAGATCGATCAGGACTGTTCATGAATTTGCTGATCAGATTATACGGTCGAGAATGGAAGAAAAGACAGACAAGAAGGACGAGGATTTGCTTTCCCGATTCATTGGAAACTTCGACAGATCACCTGAATTTCTCCGAGACATAGTAATCAGCTTCATTCTTGCAGGCCGTGACACAACATCTTCAGCTTTAAGTTCGTTCTTTTGGCTATTGTCATCAAACCCGAATGTGCAGAGGAACATACTAAATGAGCTCGAGGCAACACGGGCACGTAGTGGTAAGAAAATCGGCGACAGTTACAGTTTTGAGGAGCTCCGAGAGATGCAATACTTGCATGCCGCAATTTCAGAGGCATTGCGATTGTACCCACCAGTGGCTATCGACACAAAAGCTTGTAACGCCGATAATACATTGCCGGACGGAACAGTTGTTCGAAAGGGGTGGTTTGTGACCTATGTTGCATATGCCATGGGAAGGATGGAGAATCTGTGGGGAGAGGACTGCCATGAGTTTAAACCTGAAAGGTGGCTTGAGAACGGAATATGCAGACATGAGAGTTCCTGCAAGTTCTCAGCTTTTCACGCTGGACCTAGGATCTGCCTTGGAAAAGACATTGCATATATTTAGATGAAATCGATAGCTGCCTCGGTGATTGAGCGATTTGAGATCGATGTATTGGACAAGGACAAGAATCCAGAGCGTGTTCTGTCTTTAATCCTTAGGATGAAGGATGGGTTGCATGTGCGAGTGAAGGAAAGAATTACTGGAGCTTCAGCTGTTGAATCTTGAAGTTGTGTTTTCGATCAAGAAATCGAGTTGGCTTTACAAATATTTTGCTTACTTTAACAAGAATCTCCATGTTCTGGTGTATCTTAAAAAAATCTAATACGAATCTAATTATGAACTTTGAATATGTTCAGATGCCTATGAGCACTAGTTCTGTAAAAAACCTTGGAACCTACCCTGATACCTGAATGATCCTGGTTGGAATTTGTAGATTCACCAGATATGGACATGGAAGATGTAAACTTTGTTTCTCAGTTTTAACTGCAGCAAAATCCCAAAACTTGTGTCTGTTTTGAACACAGAAGCAAAGTTCATAGCAGATTCAGCTTGTTTTTCTTCTTCATTAATGGGGGATACGTGGCTCTCATCAAAGTTATACCACCTATTCTCATAAAGTAGCTTCTCATTTACACTGTATTAGGTAGGTATATGTAGAAACTGTGGACTCAGAAAAATTCTGTTAATCCATGGAGGCAATACTGCGGAGCTAGCCAGAGCACACTTAAGGTGATGATCCTTGAGTCTTCTTTGCAGGTATGTTATGCCTGTGGGTCTTCCAGTGAAGATCATATGCAACGAGCCCTCCTAAGAGGGTCAGGATACTGAAGTCTGACAAGTTTGCTGCTGGGATTTGAAATGAGTATGACAGGTTATGATTCATGGTGTGCGAGCCTGTTGTATCTGAAAGCTACTCTGATGTGAAGTAGCTAAAACATGAATGACTCTAGCTTGCCCAAATTGGCAGTTTCCTGATAAACGACTTCAACTCTTCAATTTTTTCTCCAATTTTATGCCTTATCAAGCCACCTGCAATGTGTACAAAAGCTTGCAACTCAGAACCTTCTCCGTTTTCCTTTCAGGTTGAAAGAAACTGACCTTTCTCTTCTTTTATATTCACATAAGTTTCCTATCTGTTTTTAAGTTACTATTTTCTTTTAATTTTCTGCTTGTTTTTAGTTTTTCATTTTCTTTTGAATTAAGATTGTTTTGTCAAGTTTATAAATAGGCTTCCTAACCTTATATTAGATATTTAGTTAATAATGCTCTCATATTTTGTTGACGTCAAGCTTTCCCTACGAGTAAATTCTCGTGTTTCTAGAAAGGTGGGAAGTAAACAAGCACCATCTAGCTGAAAATATCATCAATCGGATCAGAGCCATTACGATAGTTAAATTTATTATTGCTTCATACCCAACCCGACCTATTTTTATTCCTATATACCAAATAAGTTGTTCAATGTATTACATGTTTGAGAACATGAAAAAAAAAAACTTATCCTATATTTTCCTAAGCAAATATGTCTATGAACTTGCTCTGTCCAGTTCCTCAGAAGTGTATGGATCAATAAAAGTCCTAAGCAAGTCACTTTTGCGACGATCACCAGAAGAGTACAAATGAAGTGATGCTTTCAAGAGTTTGATATGGAAACCATTTCAAGAGTTCTTAACTTTAAACAGATTCAGATTTTCCATTCTCTACTACTCCATTTCAAGGATGATCATCTTCAATTTCTTCATCATCTTCCTTCTTGACCTCTTCTACTGGTTTACTCGTGTAATACCAAGCACAAACAATATAATAAACAAAGTTCACAACTTGGATAGCAGCAACTAGCCAATAGTAGTAGTCTAGTTTCCCTCTATTTAGATTCCTGTCAGGCAACCAGTTAGTCCCGTGGACAGTGTACTTGTGAATTAGTGTCACCACCAAAACACCTAAATAGTCTCCAAGGGCATTTGCTACCCAGTAAAGTGCTATGGCTATGCTTCTCATACTTTCTGGTGATTGATCATAAAGGAATTCTAATGTCCCAACAGTCCTGAAAACTTCTGTTAATCCAAAGAGACAGTACCGAGGAACTAACCAGAATCCGCTCATTGGGATGATTGCTTTGGGGGAATCCAGTAAATTGTAGTGAGTTGCCACTGATTTTCTTTTCATCTCAATCAGTGCACCAACAATGGTTCCTAAGATACTTATAACAAGGCCAACGCCAATTCTTTGTAGGCATGTAATTCCCATAGGATTCCCTGTGTAGCGACGGGCGATCGGAACGAAGACACGATCGTACAGAGCAACTCCAACTAGAAGAGTCAGAATACTGAACACAGCAAAACTTGCTGGTGGGATTTGAAAGGAGTCTGTTAGGTGACGATTCATGGTTCGCAATTCTTGGATTAGAAAGCTGGCCTGATGTGAAGTAGCAGCAACAAAAATTACTCCTGATAACCAAATTGGAAGTATTCTGATCAATGATTTCAACTCTTCGATTCGGTGCACGGTTGTCAGTTTCCACAGATTTGGCGGGTTCATCTCGTCGTTTGTTCTCACTGTTGCAGCCTTATCAAGCCACCTGAAAAGATTAAAGGCCTTGGTTTGATTAATCAGAGCACAAAGTAAGAAAACCTGAAAAGATCAAAAGCCTTGGTTTGATTAATGAACTGACCTGAACTGATCAGTGTGCAGAAGCCTCCCATTCACTGATATGGCAGCATCAAGCTCTTTATTCTGATACAGAAGCCCTGTGTCCTCTGGTAGCACAACTTTTCTCTTCCTGATAGCTGAAACTAACACCTGAGCTAATCTTGTCAAGGGACTACCTCCTGGTTTTACCTTCTTATAAAGTCGAGAAGCACCTACAAACAGGATAAATGCAAGACCTGTGGCCACTGTTGGTATTGCTAGACCCACACTCCAGCTTATGTTGTCCTGAATATAAACAACTATGGTAAGTGCTGATAACCTGGCAACACCGAGTGCGAAGTAATACCAACTGAAAAAATTCCAGCTTCGGGATTCAACACTTTTTTTATCCATACTGATTTGATCTGCAGCGAAAGAAAGAACACAAGGCCTGACACCACCTAATGGTCCTAATCCAATTGCTAGCAGGAGGAGACACAAGTACAGGATTCCTAACTGGAACCCTGAAGCTTCCTTGCAGTTCACCAGGTTCTGGCATTCTGGTGGGTTTAGTGACTTGATGGCTGCTGATGTAGTAAGGCTAATCAACCCCTGTGACAAAAGACAGGAATTTGACTGTCAGAAGTCTCAATTTTGAGTAGTTCTTCAACATTGCATGAACTCTCCAAACTCACAGAACGCTGCTGTTCTGCTCTATATGCATTTTGAGAGTGTATGATACATTTGATTCAGGAAAGACATGATGTTCCAGGATTTTATCTGAACTTGGCAATTCAGTTTAAACGCATACGAACACAGTAGAAGAGATAACAATTACCAGTTCATAGATTATGCAGCTAATTACGATGGTCCAATATCTGCCAGCAAAAGAATCAGCAACCAAAGCCCCAACCATCGTCATCAAGCTAGCAGTTCCATCGAAGTTACTGACAATGTTTGAGGCCTTTACGAGCGGCAGCTGAAGCTTTATAGTCAAATATGATATTAAGTTGGCATGGAAGCCAACATTCGAGAATCTGTCACATACTTCAGTTGCTGTCATAAGATCATAAACATGGTTTTAATCCCGAATTCATCATCAAATCATGTCTGATTAAAGCTCTTAAATTAACATGAAAACTTGTAAATTCAAGGTACTCAAGAAGTTAATCAGAACTCACCAAGAATAAAAGGTACTGCTTTTACGCCTCCAACCTTCTTCCTCTTGCCATTTTCACTCTTCTTCTTCTGGTCCTCTCGCTTATCCTTTCCGGGTCTGTTCCCGTTCGCCAACTCCATATCCGATTGCGTCTCCTACGAAGACTTTTCGGGTGGTGTGCATACGAAACTCGTACTGATCATATATCTGAAACTCAGAAAAGTGTATTATTGACTTGTTAATTGTTTCTTCCTCCTGCCACTTGTGCTTGCGCTGTTACAATTATGTTTCGGTCGATCTTTTTCACACATTTATGTAAAACCTGACAAGACAACCATGACTTAAACTAGTGATGTTACAACTTACAACCAACCAAGCGTTAGACGATTATTAACACACTTTCCATTCTTCCAGCGTCCATACACGAACCTGGTACGTTGTGTGTCTGACTACTGACCATTCGAAGAAGCACGTGTCAGCTATACTTCTTTTGTCTAGCTGACATGTCGATCTACGTGCACACTGTTCTTGCTCGTGCCCATTTTTATATAGGCATACGCCTTCCACACTCTATCTGGTCCATCGTCGGTGTCTGTTGTGTGACTTGGAACATAGTCCAGCGTCAGGTTGCTGACTAGACGATGACGTGGAGTAACTGAACATTTGAATTCTGTTTTAAAGTTTCCAAAAAGATAGGAAGATGGAGAATTTTTTTTTTAATCAAAATACATAATCTGAATTCTGAACAAATATTAGCCTAAGATTTTTATGGGTCATATTATAAATAATAAAATAAGAACCTTTTGATTTCAAAATAACAAATTAATTAGGCTTATCTAGGAAATTATTTTATTTCCTTTTATGTGCTAATCCATGTGAGTTGACTTGGAGTCAATATATTAATTTTTGGTTCTTGCTTATAGAAATAAGCAATCTTGAGACAAAAAAGTTGTAGTTAAGTCATCATTGAAAATAAATTTTTACATGACTAATTACAAATTTTTTATTTAAGTAGAAATATTCAAATTTAAATTTAAATTATATATATGTGTGTGTAATTAAATTTAATCTCTCTATTAGTTATAGATAAAACTGCGTATTGTTGGATCTTTCAGATTAAAAATGACAATAACCAAGCAAAGTTTAGACCTAACCTAGAGCTCAAGCCCTAATCTGACCCGTCCAATTTCTTTTTAAAATTTTAAAAATATAAATCAACATCGTTTTTAGCAAAACGATATCGTTTGCCTATAAATGTTGGGCCTTCGGCCAAATCTAAGCAGCCGAAGCTTGATCCTGATCAGAAGCCTTCTCAACTCAAACCTAATCTTTTGACCTTGGGCCGAGCTGAGTCAGCTAGACCCAACTTGACTCAAACACAAGTTGTCATCCCTACCCCAACTTGCATATCAGTGGGCGTAAATAAAAAGACAACGTTATCTTCCATGAAATGAAAGATATATCTTTTAATAATACTAACCATCTACGCAACATGACATCACTGTATGTTCATTTCGACTTTCGAGATATTGTCTAGTAATTATAATTTAAACGACACTTTGTTTTGTTAACTTGCAAGAGACCACAAAATTGACTCGTGCGCTTTAGGTGTTTTTGTCATGAATGTTAATATATATTATCAATAGACTTATTTTTGGGAACCCTACCTTTAGAGGTAACTTGGTTGTGAGTATTTTTAGTAAAAGTAATCAAATCCAAATCAGTACCATTATTTGGTGAGGGACAAGATTATAGGTGGCTATTAATGAATTAATTTTAATTTGATTGAATTTATATTTGAAATATAAAATTAATTATAACTCAAATTAAATCTTGTCTAAAATTAACGAATTAAGTTTGATTTAACTGAATCTATATTTGAATTTAAATTTAATTATTTATATTTGATGAGAGTTGAATTTAGATTTAATTTTAAATTTGGAATAATTATATAAATTTATGTTAGATGAAGTTATCAAATTAAGTATAATATATTAAAATAAATTTGATTGAATTAGAATATTTTAATTTAATCAAAGTTGGATATAAAAAAAAATTTAGTTTGCGCAGCTAAAATTTCTTTTAAAAGTTAAAAATGCAAAAATGATGTTGTTTTACTTCTAATGTTAGGCCTTTTTTTTTAATACTAAGTCTAATGTTTAGTCAACTTAAGCCTGACTCGTTAATTTTGAGATTAGGGTAGAGCCCGATTGTTATCTCCATGTGTCGTCTCTTAAATCCATATAATCTCATATTTCTCTTAATGATTTGGTACATAAAAATTGTTGACAAATTAAGGAATGCCCTTTCCATTCGTCAGAAAGTATATATATATATATATATATATATAAAGCTGAGAAATCTAACTTACCACCAACATATAGAAAATCAGAGAAACGAGCAAGAAAAATGATTGAGAAGTAAAGATCTAAGTAAAGGTAATATCAGAATACTGATAACAAGGTTGAATTATCTGTTTAATTTCCTAACAAATATACACCAAGACAGCAATTTAATGTACACTAAAGAGTACCCACGTACTAGATATATCCTATGCTGTCTCAGGATTTTTCCCAAGTTCTACCTCTCCAATTTTGTTTGAATCATTTACTCTCTTGTAAGGTATCTCATCTTCAGATTGTTCAGTTTCTTCATCTTTGGCCTCTTCCAGGGGCTTGTAAGTGTACAAGTAAGCACAAATGATGTAATAAACAAGGTTAATCACCTCAATTCCAGTCACAAGCCAATAATAGTAATCTAGTTTTCCTCTGTTAAGGTTCCTGTCAGGTAACCAGTTATGTTCACGGCCAGTGTAGCTGTGAACCAGTGTCACCAACCCTGTTCCTATGTAGTTTCCTATCGAGGACGATATCCAGAAAAGTGCTGCGGCTGTACTTCTCATGCTTTCTGGTGACTGATCATACAAAAACTCCAAGTGCCCAACTGACGAGAACACGTTTGCTATTCCATGGAGACAATACTGTGGAACCAACCAAAATACACTTATGGGTAAGATTACTTTAGGATCGTCCAACAAGTTGTGCCGAGCTGCGGCATTTTTTCTCTTGATCTCAACTAGAGCTGAAACAATGGTGGCTATTATGTTCACGAAGTAACCTACGCCCATTCTCTGCAAACATGTCAGGCCTGAGGGGTTTCGAGTGAAACGTCGAATGAATGGAACCAGGAGGCGTTCGTATAACACGAGACCGAAGAGCATAGTTGAAACACTGAAGATGGACAAGCTAGCTGGTGGGATTTGGAAGGAATGAGACAAGTGACGATCCATGGAACGAGCTTGTTGAATCACGAAGCTACCTAGATGTGAAGAAGCTGTTACGTGCAAAATCCCAGCAGACCAAATGGGGAGTAATCTGATCATGCATTTTAGCTCTTCAACTCTATGAACGGTCGCTAGGTTCCATAGATTTGGTTGCATGAAATCTGTTGCTTCACTCTCTGTCACTATCGCAGCTTTATCGAAAAACCTGAAGAATTTCAGATTGGTTAAAACCTAAACCTTGGTACAAGATGGTGTGTATAAATTGACTTACTTGAACTGATCGGTATGCAAAAGTCTTCCATTAACAGAAATAAGAGCATCGAGATCTTTGTTCTGGTACAAAGCTCCAGGGTCATTCGGTGTTACCAATTTCCGTTTCTTCACGGCGGCGACGATCACCTGAGTCAATCTAACCAGAGGACTCCCTCCAGGTTTCAGTTTCTTGTAAAGATGAGAACCAAACACGAAGGCTATGATCGATAAAGCCATGCCAATGGTGGGAATCCCAAGACCCCAACCCCAACCGATGTTTTCTTGTACATAAACAACGGTGGTTAATGCAGTGAGTGTTGCCATTCCCATGCTGAAGTAGTACCAGTTGAAGAAGTTCCAGCCACGAGATGCCACGCTCGATTTGCTCATGTCGAACTGGTCGGCTGCAAACGTGACGACGCACGGCCTAATGCCGCCGGTGCCAATGGATGTGAGGAGAAGTGCGGCGTACAGAACCCATAACTGCGACGATGAAGCTTCTTTGCAGTTCACCTGAGAAGGGCACGGTGGAGGGTGCAGAGTTGGTAGTAGTGCTGACACGGTGATGCTGATCATTCCCTGTCATAGACGAAGTACTTACAAAAATGAAATTGTTTCTCTATGGTTTCTTTAGTAGGGCCAGTCCCATCCGAATCTAACCCGAGTTCAATCAAGTTAAAATCTACACAAATCGAACTTTACCTTAGCCTTCAAACTCAAAATTCGAATTGAAACTCAATTTTTTTTTACATAAATTGAATTTTAAGTAGTCTTTCAAACTTAAAACTTTAATTAACCTGAATAAATTAAGTAAAATTAAAGTTCACACAAATAAAACTTTATATTAAATTTGTATTGATTCTTTCGAACTAAAAATTCAAATTAAATTTTAAAAAAGAACACATAAAACAAATTTTATATTAGATTCTTTTGTCCTAGGTTTAGTTGTATATCCATAGACCGTGTTCTATTGCAGTGGATGCTCAGGAAGTCTATTACTGTTTTCAATCATCTATGGAAGACTCCTCTGATTTTGATAAAATTATAGATGATTGATTAGGTATTCTCAAGCGTAAATATGTTGTTACAGTGAGTTGGATTAGTAGGCACTACAATGTCAAAGCTTATGAGTTAGCTCAACATTCTCATTTTTATGCCCCTTTTATGATTTGAGATTATTATCCTATCTTTGCTTAATAAAAGGTCTATCTTTTAAATAAAAAATTGAATTTTTAAATTCAAAACTTAAATTATAAATTAAGAAGTAAATTTCAAAATTGGTTCAATTTAAAATTATTAAAATTAAATTTTATCTATTAAATTTAATTTATAGCAAATTGAGTAGAGTTTGAATCTTCCAAAAAGTCATGAGAGTAATAATTCTTCAATTTTTTAATTATAGATTAAAAGTCATACTTATTTTGACCATTACAATAATACAAACACAGTTGTAATAACGAAACCAATATTTATTATCCACAATTGTAATCCAAACTTTTGATATGAATTTTAATGTTTTAATGGAGCAATCAACTTTTAGTATTATAGAAATGAATAATTTGAATAGTTAGTCATACCATAGAGTAAGCATTCATAT
>JANKOD010000191.1:1604691-1624063 GCA_026284645.1 Erythroxylum acuminatum
TATCGTATTTGTGTCATACTATAATTATAGATATTTTTAATTTATTAAATAATAAAATTCATACATATTATATGAAAAATACTAACATGATGTAGCTCACTGCATCATTCATATTAATAGAGAATTTAATATTGGATTATTATTATTATATTTTTATTAAAGTTATAAACTTAATTTTTGTAAAATTAAATATCTAAATCTAAATTTTTATAAGAATATTCAACGAAATACTAGGAAATATAATATTCATACCCTTATAATTTTTTTAAAATCATGCTCTCATAAGTCATTTTACACATCAATAGCTAATACTAAATAGTTAATTTTACCAAACATCTTTAATAAACAGCTAATGTTATCTGTTGGTCAAATTAATTGATAGAATCAGTTATCAGCTAACCGCTGATAGAATCGGCTAATAACTAATGTAATCCGCTGTTTGTCAAACAAGGTCAAAGTCTCTTATTCAAAAGTTGTTGTTAGGGATGACAGTGGGTTTTCAACCTAATTAATATCTGCACCACTCGGCCCGAAAAAATAGACATGGAGGTTTAAAAAATAGATTTTAAATGGAAGTTGAAAAATAGACGTGGATATGGATATGGATTTGAATATGGGTCTAGTGATAACTCGAACCGATAAATACTCATGCCCTACCTGTTTTTTATCAAATCTATTTTTTGTTTTTTTTGAATATTTATGGTTAAATATAATGTTTTCTTAGAAGAAACAACTTTAAAATCTCTTCTTTACTCCTCAGTCCTCACCTTTTTCATCATATTTTATTTTCTTATAGGATGACAATAATGCAAATAATATAGAGATGGAGTTTTGAATGTTATGGAGTTCACGTAAAGACAATTTGAAGCTTTGGATATTTTTATCTTTGTTCTAGTTCTTGATTGTGAAAAATATATGTTGTCTTTACACTAGACATTATGATTTTCATTATTCCAATGTTATGGTTTTTTTTAAGATATACAAATCAAAATCTTGACTTACTATTATTAAAGTAATTTTGATTTAGACCGTTCTCATAAATCTGCTCTTTATATTTTATATTTAAAAGTTATATTTTTATGTATTATACAACCCGATGAATATCTAAAAGTTCGAACAATCTAATAGATTTGGATATGAGTAGTAAATCGTAAAAACCGATGAATATAAATATAGATATGGGTAGAATAAAAAAAAAAGATATAGATATATATATATGGTAATATCCGAACTGAACCCTCCCCGTTGCTGTACCTGTTTCTAAACCAACCCGCGTTTCGCACGAATGCTTTTCGGCACATGAAACGCGCGTCGTGTCGACATCTCATCGTACTCGCTCAGCAACTCTCTGTTTGGTGTTTCTTCAATCGAAAATACGCACACAGCTATCCGTTCGGTCTCTGCTTAGAGAACTATTTTCTTCTTCAGTTTGGCAATGAAGGTGGTTTCGTTCCCGACAAGCTCAAAGCCCTATCTCTCTTATTCTTCACCAGGTCCCTCTCTGAATTTAGAACATTATTTATATCACGCATATATTGAGTTCGTTTTGTATCCAAATTTTAATTTTTTTTTATAAATCCTATCTCAATTTGCTTTGTTAATCCGTGTTGGTTACAATCACACCGCAATTCTTATGGTCGTCATTTTGTGATTTTTGGATTAAAATCTTATTTAATATCTGCAGAACTTAAAAGGTTCCAACTTCCCTTACTTCATCAATGTTCCTTATCCGTCTCATTAGTCAAAAGATCGGAACAACCTTTATGGAGACGTCTAACTCAGAAACGAAGCTGTATTAAGGTTCTTCATCTGCTTATTTTATCTCTTTTGAATTGCTATTTTTTGAAGCACTGAGTGGAAATTTGAAAACATCAGATGCGCCAGTTTATAACTTCAGTTTCTGCTGTTCAGGTCGTATGCTATCAAAAGAAAGAGGTTGCCATTTTAGAGGCAAGGTATGGATTACGATAAAGAAAAATGAGCGTGTTTTTGGTTACATGCTTTCTCTTGCTTAAATTTGATAGTTAGATCTGATTTATCTTCTCAAATGAATTTATATTTTTCTTGAGAAGGTATATATGCAAATAAATCTTTTTTTTTTTTATTGCAATCTACTGCCCCAACATGGCATGGTCTATGCAGTCTGCAAATTCATGGAAAAAGACTATCCCATATCGGCAAAGGTTTATAATCCTGTTAGAATCTTTGTGATTGAATTCCGTGATTTATTATGCCCAAACAAGGACCTTCATTTATACGGGATGCCTTGTTGCAGATAGATGACATGGCAAAGAGAGTGAAGAGAAAGTGAAATGTATATTGCAACAAAGTTAACTTTTAGATGGAGCATGGTTAGATTAAGCCAGTGGTTGTTTTGTAATAATGCTGTATAACATGCTGACTGTCACCAATTTTACATCCTTCATATGCTTTCTTGTATGGCAATGAACCACTGCATTGACACAGATACAAAATTTAGTTTTCCAGTAGAACCTTGGATATATCGTGACAACCAATCATATACTAGGAAATGACACTTAAAATTCATTTTCTGTGTCTTTCGTTATTCCTTTGCAGTCATAATCAGTCCCCTGATATTCAACTTTGTTCCTGTGCATTTTATGTTCTGCAGGTCTATGGATGAAATATATGATACTTTGGCTGAGCAACTTGTTCCTACTGCAGCTGCAGCATCAAACCCTGAACTAAAGTAAGTTCTAGACTTTCCTATTTACATGCTACACTACAATGTAAGTTAAAGTAAGTCCTGTTGTGGATAGTGGGGCATAACTCCTTTTTATTATCACGCTATATTTGCATAGACCTCACCCCAATCAAATATATAACATCATTTTGGAATTTGAGTTATCCAATTTTTCTTGTAGAAAGGGATGTCAGGTTCCTTGATTTGAATGCTGGTATTGGGAAATGAATTAAGTGCAGATCTGTTGGTAGCTTTCCAAATCATTCAACAACAGATAGATGTATAGATGATATGTGCCAATGAAAATACTTGACTTGAACTAGAGCATCTAATATGTATACTTTTAACATTTTTTTTTTGTTGGCTTGTACATCTGAAAAGACCTCAGTTTAGTTCCATCATCTGGATATAAATTGAATGATTTGTCATTCACATATAGGTACATTGTGGGCCTCGCAGGTCCTCCTGGTGCTGGAAAGAGCACTGTAGCTTCTGAAGTAGTGAAACGAGTCAAAAAGCTTTGGCCTCAAAAGGCTTCTTCTTTTGATTCTCAAGTAACTCCCCCAGATGTTGCTGCAGTTCTTCCCATGGATGGGTTCCATCTTTATAGATCCCAGCTGGATTCAATGGAGGTTAAACTTGCTTAACTGATCTTTATGCAAGTTATGGGAATATTCAATGTTCTCACTGCTAATTAATGTTCTTGTAACATAGGATCCAAAGGAAGCCCATGCAAGAAGGGGAGGTGAGCTTCAAATGTTTATTTTCCAATTTGAAGATCTTGTTGCCTTCTCATTGTTGATTTCCTCTTGGTGATTCAGCTCCATGGACGTTTTCACCACAGCTGCTGCTTAAATGTTTGAAGAAACTAAGGAGTGAGGTGAGTTGCTTTTAGTGTTGTGAATTGAGAAGGCATTTTTGCACTTACTAATGAATTGAAATATAATTACTATTTGCTGGTGGGCAGTGTATAAAACTGTGTCTGAAATGCAGTACTGCTGATATGATGTAAAAATTGATAAATTTTCAGGGGTCTGTTTACGCACCATCTTTTGACCATGGTGTTGGAGATCCAGTTGAAGATGATATTTTTGTGAGCATTCAGTGAGTTGTGATGTCCTTTAATTAGGATGAGGAAATTCAATTTAATTAAGTTGGAATTAAGGAAATTGAAGCACAAATTTGTCCTTTTATGCTGATGGATTCTAATGTGCCTTAATGCATTAACCATGGTCTCATTTGCATTTCAGTACATAGCATCTGGTGTCCTGTATCTACATCTTTCTTTATTGCAGGTACAACTTTATCAGTTTAGCCAACAAAAAGAAAATGTACATGCTCTTCTATGCAGTGACATTTTACAACTGTGTGAGCAATTTTTGGTTAAAAAATACTCAGCAATTGAACTTATAATCGGGATTATATTTTTGCTCTATATTGACATCCAAAGTTAGTCATCCTCTCGTGTAGGAAGAACTCTTTAACATTTTCAACATAATTAGAACAAACTAAACCTCCTTAAATATATAAGAAATTGTCAGTGATGCTTTTTTCATTTTGCATGCTTTTTGCAGTCATAAGGTGGTCATCGTTGAAGGAAATTATCTATTTTTAGAAGATACGGTTTGGAAGGACATATCGTTAATATTTGACGAGAAATGGTGAGTATTTGACTTCAGCTTGGCATTGTTGTACTTGTTTGCTCGCTATAAAAGGTACTTGTGTTCTCGCTTTAAATGATCTCCTTGAACCACATTGTAGTGTGAACTGATCTTGTTTGATGCAGATGTACAGTGTCAATCTTGAGATTCATAATGCTCAAGGACTATTTATACAATTTAAATTTCTACTGGGAGTTCCTAAGTTTTTGTTCAAATCTATGATTTGATCTCTCCTATGTCAACCTTCTGCCTTTGGATAAGGCGAAGGTAAAATGTGCGTAATTGAGTTTGATTGGAGATTTCTATGGAATTTTCGTCTCATGATCCTGCCCATTTTCATATTGATAACTCGATCAATCTTTTGAAGCATGAACTCATTAATCATATTGATTATGCTCCTCATTTCTCTTGATATTAGTTTATGAATTTGCTTGGATGCCTTCCTCAAAGAAAAATTTCTTAATAGTCACGGAATTCTGCTAAGCACTTTCCCCCTACCTGGGGATGTTGCCCTGCGTCGGGATCTTGGAAGTTGTTGATAACTTTGTCCATCAGTTTATTAAGTAATGAATAATCTACACTGAAATTTGCGTTTCCCTTTCAGGTTTATTGATGTAGACATTGATACAGCCATGCAACGAGTTTTAAATAGACATATATCTGCAGCAGGTATGAGCTTCTTCTTCAATTTTAACAATTTGTGGACGAGAGAATTGGAATGGTGATACCATCTTAAATGTTGTTACAGGAAAGCCTCCAGATGTTGCTCAATGGCGGGTAAGCCTTACTCAATTTACTTCGTTACGATTTAGGCTATGTTTGGTTGGGTAGTTATTAATAGAATGAAATGGAATATAATATTATTTTATCATTTGAGAGGAGGGTTTATAATAGAATGAAATGGAATAGTATGAAAAGAGAGGGTTTCACATCACATCTCATTCTATCATAAATAGTAAAAATAAGTTACCTTCGATTTGTAGGGTTTAGAATGTAAAATGATAAATAACATTTCACTATATTACATTATGAACCCTTCTTCTAAATAACATTCACTATATTACATTATGAACCTTTCTATCATTCCCAAACAATAATTTTCTAATATTACATTTATTTACATTCAATTCTATTATAAACTATTTCGTTCCATTCTATTTTATTAAAAACCTTACGTCAAACCAAGCACAACCTTAGAGAATGATAATTAGAAATACACAGAAAGCCAACATATATTTCCAATAGATGCAGTGTGACAATCGTATAGCTGCTAGCTTCGAGCTTGTATTTGCTATATAATTGATATATTATGCTTGAAAATAACAGTAATTTTATCCTGCAGATAGATTATAACGACCGGCCAAATGCAGAACTTGTAATGACGTCCAAGAAATTTGCTGATTTAGTAATTAAGTCTATTGATTTCTGAAATTTGTATTATTATGCAGTGAGAGAAGTGTCAATCTCTTCTCTTGACATCAAGGTAATGCCTGGCCTATTTATAATGTTTTATAGGTTCGGGACAAAATAAAAAGAAAGGCCTTTTTTTTTGGGGTATAAATTTCGTACAATACTAATTAAGGTGTCTGTATTTCCATTGCGCGGTAAGTGGAAATAAAAAGACCTTCCTTTTCTTTTCCTTTCCTTTTTTTGTTTCAAGCTTTATATATCAATTATCAAAAGTTTTGACCTTCATTTAAAAATTGTCCAAAGTGCTACATGTGCCTCACATGGTATTGTGAGATTCAATCATACTTTGTAAAAAAGTTCAAATTGGTTTCCTAATCTTATTTTAATTAATTAAATCATTTAACTTATAATTTCATTAATCCCCTATCCTAAAATAATTTAAAAGGTAAAAGACATAGACCTTTTTTATATTTTAAAAGACTTTAAAAAACTCATAATCTTTAATTGTTTTTTAAGAATTTCTTCTTTTAGACTTCGATTAAAAAATGACGACGAAATATACGCAATATGGAAATTATATATAGACTAATCAAATGTCACTAATATGATAACTTAACTTTTAAATTTGATTTAAATCAATTAATTTTATTAAATTAATAATTTAATAAATTATAATAGATTATTAATTTGAGTATAATTTAATTATTTTGATTCAATTTTAAGAGTTGGCTACAATATTTAATTACTCTATGTTTGATATTCAATGAATTTTAAAGTTAAAAAATGGAGAATTTTAAAAATTAGGAAATTTGTTTAAATTATAGGAAATATGTATGTCCTTTATTCTAATTTAAATTTGTACGTACTTTCTCGTAAAATATGGGTGAAACAACAGCACAAGAATTTATAATTGCTGTCAGCTACTTTGTATTCCTCGTTTTGGATTTCTTGGATGTCATATTGTGCATAACATAGGGGTATCTTGACAAGATTTTGGAAGGATAAAGCCCCCTCCATGTCATTTTCGGAAGAGAGGTAGACTGGTGGGAAGTGGCAGCGTGAGATATTTTAGACATTTTTCATAAAGTTTGGAAAATATTTAATTGTATTTTTTGTTTTTCAATAAATTATCAGTTAATTTAAGTAATTTGATTCGGATAAAGATAATAAAGTAACCCAATAAATAATATAAATTAATGGTCAAAGTCTAAAAAAAATATATCCTGATCAGTATGAACCGGACCTATATTAGACTTGTGGTGAGAAAGTCTAATATGAATGTTATATGTAAAGGTTGAGGTCTTATGCAATTACTCATGTTATTCGTAAGTATCAAAATTTTCTGACTTGTTAAGAAAACTTATGTTTCGAGAAAACTGTAGAAAGATTTTGTCACGCCCTAGTAAGCAAGTCATGTGAAGGTGGAGGTAGATTTTCCCTCGTTTTAGCCTCGAAAAATTGTTTAAAATTATAGAACCCAAATCAGATATTTTTACTTTTTTTTTGTTTATTTTTTTTTCACATCTGATCTAGGATACATAATTAAAATCTGCATTATGTATTACATGGTGAAGATGGGGGAAGAAACTAAGATATCAAAAACTCTGCATGAATGAAGAAATGTGTTTACAGAGATGAAGTTTATTGGTTTTCCAAGAAAATGGGAGGACTGCAAGAAACAAGTGATAGGAATGGCAAGAAAAATCATGCAAAACTGAATAGATGGTCTGATTGCGGGTGTGAATCATGTATTTCTTGAACGAAGGACAAGGCTAGACTGAATGAGTTCAGATCGTCTGTCTAACTCTACTCTGTCTAATTAAAAAACGACGTCGTTTTTTGACAAAAATATACATCCCTTATCTGACAGAGGAGGGACCCACAGGCGTCGTTTTTGAGCTGAAGTCCAGAGCTCCAGCCACTTTTCAACTACGTTTTACTTCTTATTATTATTTTATCATTTTTGCAAAGGATTTATTATATATATTTCATTTATTATTATATTCTTTACTCATAAATAATAGTAATAATAATAATAATAATAATAATAATTTTATTATATATATATTTGTAATGAGAAATTTTTTTATTATATTATTAGTATTATTATATATATGTTATTATTTAAATTTTTATTATTATTATATTATTATTATTATTATTATATAATATTTATAATTGTTATTATTATCATTAATTTATTAACATTATTATTATTATATAATTTGTATTTATTATTGTTGAATTATTATGTCTAATTGTTATTATAATTATTATAATAAATTTTTATTTATTATTATTCAAATTTATTAATTTTATTATTATTATAATTATTATTGTAATATAATTTGTATTTATTATTATTTAAAATTATTATTACAAAAAAATCAAATATATTATTATTATGTCTAATTATTATAATTAAATTTTTTATAATTATACTTATTATTATTATATAATTCTTATTTATTGTTATTAAAAATTATTATTACAAATTATTTAAATTTATTATTATTATGTGTAATTATTGTTATTATTATTATTATTATTAGTATATAATTTTTATTTTTATTATTCGGAATTATTATTATTATTATTGTTATTGTTATTAGTATATAATTTTTATTTATTATTATCCAAAATTGTTATTACAATTTATTCAAATTTATTATTATTATATATAATAATGATAACAATAATAAATTGTTAATAAGAGACATCCTTTGGTGCTCTTTGTCGTGTTATTGGGTATCACTGTTTGTACATGCCTGTCAGTCTCATGAAACTCTAGTGTTATAGATTACTATATTTTTCATCTGTCAAATAACCCTCCAGGGCTAAGCCCTTGTCATTGGTTACAACAGATAATAAAATAGTCAAAAGCTCATCATTTCTTATCTGAGATTCTGTTCTTGTGGTGGTGTGTGATTGGGAACCAAAAAGATTATCCAAAAAAGCTGCTTTCTTCTTACACTGCTGCAGAGCATCTTCCCAGCCATGTAACAAAGTATGTTTAGCTCACCACAAACAATAGCAAAACCCTGGGCAGTGATTTCATGACAAAGAGGAGGAGAGTGGATGGAAAAAGGATAAAGGAAAATTGGGGAAAAAGAAAGGGAGGAAGAAAAAAGTAGGCTTCATCCTCGTAGGAGAGAACACAAAACGGTATCTTCAAGCTCCCCACTTCAATTCTCAGCCAAGGGCCTGGAAGAACTTGGTTAATGTTGAAAAGGGAACGAAAAGGGGTATTCTTTGACAGTTTAAAAGCACAAAAATTGAAAAAACAAGCAAAAGTAGAGATTGAGAACAAGCATTTATGAAAAATAAGATTCACAGGAAATGTTTTGTAAAGAGTAATAATGGTATCAAACTTTTGACAAACATAAAAGGTAACTAGAAGCTAAAAGTGCCTAAATATGTTCACTTGGGGTATCAAGGAAGTCTTTAATTCTCATCCAAAAAGCAGAGCACACAGAATTATGTGCTGATCAGTTGAGTGCTTGAGTGTAACCCCAAAAAACAGAGATGCAAAAAGTTTGCTCTAACTGATATTAAGGAACAAGAGAAAGAACAAAAACGTAGATGACATAAATATGCTTCGTTTCCATTAGAGCAACAGTTACACGGTTACATTTGGACATATATATTTAAGATTTCCTGTGGGTGGAAAGGTTTCAGAATACATGTTTACGTATATATGTACATGTTTATGTATTACGTGGTTTGATTAGTATTATTATTATTTGTATTGATTATTATTGAAATTTATTATTACCATTTGCATAAATTTATGATTATTATGTCTTATTATTATATTATTATTATTATTATTATTTATAATAAATTTATTATTATTATTGTTGTTGTTATTATTATTATTACTACATTCCTTATTATTTAAAAAATTTATTATGTTAATAATAATAATTAACATTATTATATTCGTTATGATTATTACATTTATCAATTAATTTAATTTCTATTATTAATAAAGAAAAAATTTTATTAAAATCAGGAATTACATGATATTATATAATATAATTAACATCACATTTACTAAATAATCATAAGAATAATATTAAGTACAAAATTACAGCAAATTATGATAATTTAAAACAATTAAATTAATAAGAAATATTAAAGAAGCATTATCATCATTAATAAGATTATAAATGATGATAATAGCATTATGAATTTAATTATTATTAATAATATTATCGAAATTATTATTGTTATTGATTTAGGCAGATTTTACTGTATTTGAGTTTTAATTAAAAATTATAATATTATTATTAAAAATGTTTATTATTATTCATAACATTATGAAAGTTGTTATTATTATAAAATGTATTTATTAATTATAATTATTCGTAAATATACTAATTAAGTATAATTCTATTATTATAATAGGCGTTATATATTGTTATTAAATTTACTGCACACTATTTATAAAATTTATTATTGTTATTATTATGAAATTCCTTAACAATGTTAAATAGTATTATTATTATTACTGTAATTTTCATTATCATTATCATTATTATTATGTTTAAAAATGTTAATGTTTATATTTATTCATAACATATTATTAATATAAATTCCAAAGAGCAAACAAACTTATGGACAATAACTTCATTAAAAAATAAAAAAGAAGAAGACGAAGAAGGGGATCTCGCGAGTGCGAACCCTCGCAGTCGCGAGACTGCTGTTTAATGGACCCTATCGCGATCGCGAAATCTCGCGAGCGCGAGATTTGCTTATTTGGCCGGCCTCGCAACTGCGAGTGATCGCACTCGCGAAAACGGCCCTAGTTGCGAGGTTTCGCTTCCATATTGGATCAGTCTCGCGACTGTCAGGACTCCCACTCGCGATCTTATGATGAGACAAGCAGGTGGTAGAGATAGTCTTGGCTTTATTCCGGATGATTACAGGAAATATTTGAAGTCTAAACGGACTAGAGGCATGAAAAAGGGAGATACACGTGAGTTGTTTGCATATTTGTATAAGATGCAGGTGGAAGATCCGAATTTCTTTTTTGCGGTTCAAGTGGACGAAGATGATTTGCTGAGTAACATTTTTTGGTGCGATGGGAAAATGAGGAACGACTACTTAGATTTTGGTGATGTTGTTTGCTTCGATACGACATACAAGAAGAATGGTCAGGGTCGGCCACTTGGTTTGTTTGTCGGTATCAACCATCATAAGCAAACAACAATTTTTGGTGGTGCACTCCTCTACGATGAAATTGCACAAACATTTCAGTGGTTGTTTCAGACATTTCAGATAGCGATGTCTGAGAAAACGCCAACCACGATTCTTACTAATCAAGATGCGGCAATGGCAAAGGCATTAGCGTCAACATGACCAAATACCTACCCATCATCGCCTTTGTATTTGGCACATTTATCAAAATGCTGCCATACATTTGAGTTGTATATTTTCGAAGTTTAAAGAGTTCACAAGGGATTTTAGCGCCTGCATCTATGAGTATGAAGAAGAAGAAGATTTCTGCATTGCATGGGCGAAGATGTTGGAAAAATATCAACTGCAAGATAATGACTGGTTGAAACGTTTGTATGGCATCCAAGAAAAATGGGCTTTGGTTCATGGGCGAAGAATTTTTTGTGCAGACATGATGACCACGCAACGCAGTGAGAGCATGAACAGTTTGATTAAAAGGTATGTTAGTTACCAGCATGACTTACTACAATTTTTTAACCACTTCCAGCGGTTGATTGATGATCGTCGATATGAGGAGTTAAAAGCTGATTTTCGAAGTAATGCGAGCAAGCCAACATTGTCAGCACCGGTGAAAATTTTCAACCATGCATCAACTGTGTACACGCCTGAAGTCTTTAAATGGTTCCAAGATGAATGGAATCATTGCCATGATTATAGTTTCACTCTTACCTGTAAGGATGGAAGAGTAGAGCAATATAAGATTAGTGTTGCCGGGACGAGCTACTCTCAGTTGGTCAGCTGTGATTTGTGTAATGATGATGTGCATTGTAGTTGTGGGAAGTTTGAGTTTGTTGGCATTTTATGCTCTCATGTGCTGAAGGTGTACAGTTTGAAGAATATTCCGGCAATCCCAAGCAAGTATATTATGAAAAGATGGACAAGGAGAGCAAAAAGTTGGACGATGTCAAATATGGAGTCCAGTGTCAACGAAACTAACATGGATTCGTGCGAGCTGCCAACTATGAGGTATAAAGAATTGTGTGCATTAAGCATGCGATTGGTGACAAGGGCAGCAGAGAGGAGAGATACGTATCAAGTTGTGAAATAATAATTAGGTTAATAAGAATAATAATAAGACTGACTACGATTTTAATGTAAAAAACAAAACAACTGACTACAAATTTAATCTAATTAATTGCAATAAATGAAAGCAGCAAACATTAAATAACCATAACACTTGAAACGGTTATTATTAGTTAAATTTTCCTGCGAGGCAAGCGTTCGCGATCGCGACATATCTCGCGAACTCGAAATTCAGCTTTTAGGTCTGTATCGCGAACGCGAGCAGTCGCAATCGCGAGACAGGCGATACTCAGAACATCTCGCGCTCGCGATCTCTCGCGGTCGCGAAAATTTCAATTTCGTGCATTCGCGCCAGTGCGAGGAGTGGCATAAATTCATGTGTGGTGCTGTTTTCGGGAAGAGGCAAAGCACAAAATGCTCAGGGAAGGAGCTTTTCTTATTATGGTGCATCGATCATGGGTATAAGCCAAACATGTTCGCTTATATTTCTCAAACTTTGATCCAATCAGTGGGGAGAAAGGGAAAGAGTTTGGGAATGGGTTATGTAGCTGCTGCGGTGGCTGAACATTTTAAGATTGATGTTAGTGACGTAATCATGCAGGATTTTCACTATTTTGATGTTTAGTACTTGAAACGGGTGGAACTGATCAATGACAACACAATGCAGCTGCGCCATCCTTCCACACGTACTGCATTCAAGAACAGGCTTGGACGTGCAGCTTCAAGTCATCACATGCCGGAATGGGTTTCTGAGAATGAGGGGCCACAAGCAGAAGCAGACGCAGAACCAGAAGCACAAGGGCAACCAGAAGTGGGCCGACCTGATTTGCAAATGCTGTACACACTGCTGCTTGAAAACAACAGAAAGACACAGGAGCAGCTGGATGAAATCATGCAACAGAATAATGATATCAAGCAGCAGAATGATCAATTGAGGCAGCAGAATGAGGAAATGAAGTAGCAGGTGAAGGTTTTGATTGAGCACGCTGATACTGTTGCAAATGATCTGCAATACATTGAGGAGAAATTGAACAGGTCTTGGGAGATGCAAGGACTGCACGTGCCATCTCCATCGACAGAGCCTTCGGTAACGCCTGAGTGTCTGCGTCCAAGATCGCCTGACGACAACTGATTTAAAGGTTGTACTTCTATAACGCAGATGGAGATATGAAGATGTCTGGTTCTATATTGCTCTGAACTACCTTGCTTTTTCAATGGTAATGTTGGCCTCACCTACTAACATATAGAAGTATTGAGATTTGTTCGTCATTGTGTTTAGTGTGGAACTGTTTAATGGGATTAAGGTGACAGCGGAATTTTAGGATTATGCATTTTATGATCTATGTGCCCTGTATTGCTACTGTAAACATAGTAATTATGTGGTTTTTGAGTTTTGCTTCATATGCCTATTCAATAAACGAGAAAATTTGGTTATCACTGTTTTATGCTTTAATACTTTATTAATTCACATATATTTCTCAATTTAAAGTTTGTTAACAGTTTTAAATACAAAAATTGTAATAAGTCTTGATGAATTGATTCCAAAATTAATTTAAAAATTGAACTCTGTCTCTTGATTCTAAAATTAATTCCACTAACTCTTCCATGATAATGGAAAAGAGTGCAGACTGAAGAAACAAAAGAACAGAAAATAGAAAAAAGAAGTGTAGAATTTTATACCAAGAAGAATTTAAGACAAGAATGTGTAGAGAATGATTATGTAATCTGGTGCAATGTAGAACTGTTCATGTAACATCTTTCAAAGCAAGAGACACCGAGCTACAAAATAGAACAACATGTGTTACAGTTACGACCTTCCTAGCTACAAAATAAATGGAATTGTCAAATCCACAAGCTTCTGTTTGCTTTCACGCTCACTGCTTGCAGCCATTTCCTTCAGGCTCATCCCAGGTTTTCGCTTTCGCTTCCTCGATCCACTAGCAGTGCCTTCAGAAGCTGTCATAACGGAATTAGTGTCAAATTCCTCTGGTTTTTTAGACACAGATCTCTTCCTATTTCTCTTCTTTGCATCCAATAGTGCAGTTCCACTTTTGACTAATGGAGTGACTGGAGAGTTTGCAATGGAACAATCCCCAGATATTGCTGGCAAAGGTGTGTCATCCTTCATAGCCATTTCATCTTGAACGCCCATGTCCTCGGTACACTTCTGCGGGATGGGCTTGGTAGGTTTCACTTTAGTCTTGGATGGGCATATATCTTTCATGTAGCATTTTGAAGTTCCTCTTTTCCTATTCTGATGTGAACAGAAGTGACATTCGTAAACCACACTGTTCTTTGCCAAAGTAATAGGTCTATTACTTTTACTTCTTTCCTTCAATCTGGTCTTTTTGATTCGCACAGTGCAGTTAAAGCCAGGTTGAAGAATAGTCTCACATTTCTGACAGGAGAACAAAGAAGGGTCAGGAGGGGCTCCCATGGACTCTGCAGTAGCAGCAAATTGGCGGCCAAAGAATGCAGAAAGAGAAGGGATTGAAGCTTCCTGACTGGCCCATACTGCAAGCTTTTGCAAGTGATCAAGTTTCAACAACGACTTTGCACTCCGAGCAACATTGGGTTGGACCTTCCCGCTGCTCTCCTGTCTTAGTGTAAGTGAACTATGAGACCTAATCAGCTGGTTTTGAGGCTTTTGTTTCGAGCTTCTTTTTCTAGCCATGTTCTACACTAGTCGTCCCTGAACAGAATTTAGTCAAACACCTTGTAGTCACCACTAAACTAGACTCTACCAGAGCTCATTTTGAGAATTCAGAGTAAAATCCAACAAATGCCGAGTAGGTGCAATCATATCTTCCAAATTTCTTCAGCTCAAAGTTTAGTTAATCCACACAGTAACTACAAACTTTGATAAATCTTTGACTTTCTCGAGCTTTGTTATGTCCACAAGATTGACTCTAACTATGCCCACCCTGACACCCACCTTTTAAAACAAACAAAGATATCAATGACTTGCCTAATCATTGAACAGAAATTGAAATCAGAACACACTACAATAATGGAGTTAAAATGACTAGCTTTACTGATTCTGAAATTCCCACAAAATGGTACCTTTTTTCTCTGTTATTGAAAAAAAAAAAGAAGAAAAGAAGACAACCACTCAAACTAGAAGCATATAGAATTTCATTTTTTACAAACCAAATACATGTATTAGTAAGATGATGGAAGCAATATGAACAGGAGATCCAAACTACAAATTATAGTAAACATTTTTTCAAGCAAGAATATGAGTTCAAACAACTATGAAGTGTTATCTACATATCAACACTACAAAATACCAGCCACTATCAATTCCCCATAACACACGGAGGATCACTGGTAAGAAAAGTCATTCACTTGATTAAACAAAGAGAAGCTTCCTTGTTACTAAAACTAAAGACAGAGAAGATTTTTCTTTTGGTTACTAAAGGATATGTGATAAAGATTGACCTAAAAGAGTTCTAGAGTGTTAAAATCATTAATACATGTTCACATTAAACCCAAAAGTTTGATGTCTGCACTTATAAATGGATGAAGCAAAGGCTTGAAATTTCAACAGCAAGTAAATAACAGATAAAACACAATAATTTCAGATCACCCTAAAATGAAGAGGGTGCTTAGACATTATAAAAACTATGTGCAATTGAAAAATAACATTTGATAACGACACCATTCATTTGAAATTATTCGTACATGTCAACAATGCTGACTAAACATGAACCAAAACCAACAAAGTCTTACCCTTGACTTGAGTTTACCCTTAATGTCAGTCTTGGAACTGAAGAGAACTCTTCTTCTTGTACAGATGAAAAAGAGAAACTTGGTAGGAAGAACAGCTACCCACAAAGAGCCATTTTAAGATTACTAAAACAACACAACGTAAAAAAAATTATTTAGTAATATGGCGGAATCTTGATGGCCATAAGCTAACAAGGCCCGTTCGCAGTTCGATAAATGTTTCTGAGTTCTTTTGCCACTTCAATCATAGTTGGCCTTTCTTCTTCTGAATGGTTGATGCATAAAATTGCAAGACATATTACAGCTTTCAACTGCTGTTCTTTCCCAAGCCACGTTCCCTCTGCCACTATACAGGGATCTACCATCTCCTCAAATCTGTTGTTTTCGAATGGATTTTTTACAGGAAGAAACGCATGAGCCTGACCGTCAGTTTCACTAAAGGTAGCTGTTCTCCGGCCTGTTAAAAGCACTAGCAGAAACACACCAAAACAATAAACATCGCTTTTCTCACTGAAGAAACCTGTAACCAAGGATTCAGGTGCAATGAAGTAAATTGTCCCTGCCACATTCTCCTCAACATGGGATTCACCTTCAGGAATAGCCACACACAGTGAAAAATCAAACAGTTTAGCTTTGTCATGTTCATCCAACAACACATTGGAGGGCTTAATATCTCTATGAACAACGGGCCTTTGGAATGCAGTGTGGAGATACACCACCGCATGAGCTATGTCCACTGCAATCTTTAACCTTGTTTTCCATGGCATAGGTTGAAACTGAGCATCAGCTGGGTCGTAAATATGGTCTGCCAGAGTTTTATTTTGAGCAGTTTCGAAGACCAGAAACGGGCAATTTGCTTCCAGGCAGCATCCCAACAATTTCAAGGCATTTCTGTGCACACTCATCCCTGATGCATACACAATTTCATTGATGGCCTCGGGCTTCCAATCCCTTGTGGGGCCGTATTTCTTGACAATTATTGGGCGACCCTGATGAACCCCCTTGTACAAGGCATAGAAACCCTCTTGGAGGACCAGCTCATCAAAGTTGTTTGTTGCTAGGTTGAGTTCTTCTAGTGAGAACATACGGATAGGATTAGATCTACCATCACAAAAGCCGATCAATTTCTCCAACAGCAAGCCTCCGTTGACCGTGGACGTTTTCATAGATTTGGATTCGAAGATCTTCTTGATACTAAAACATGACATTGACTTATCCATCCCCCAAATCTCCGATAAGTGAATATTTGAAGTTTTAAACATGCTTCCAGGACTTCGTCGTTAATAGAGGGGTATTTTGAAGGGAAATGCTTCTATTATTGGTGGTAGTCATCCGTATCGCGTCGCCTAGCACAAGTTACATCTAAGTCTTTTTTTTTTTTTGAGTTGACGCGATGACTACGGATGACTACGGCCAATAACAGAAGCTGTTAGCACAAAGTCCAAAGTCCCCAACTTTTTTTTCGATCCTTTTTTTTTTGAAAAATAAATATTGTATTATCTACAGATATGATACTAATACAAGGTTACAAGGAATTCAAGTTAAAAACTCTACATACAAGTAAAATAAATAAAGAAAATTAACTAATTATAACGACATAATAATCCAAATTAAAGATTCCATCTACTTATCAAAGGTGAGTTAGAGACTTTTGACAACTAAGGTAGATCTAATCTAGTTAATGAGCTTCTTTTTTATATAGTCAAATTGACATTAAATTGTTCAAAACTTTCACTTTTAGTCCTGACATCACCAAAAGGTTAAGTTTGTGTAACACACTACGACGTGGAAGTGTTAGATTTTTTAGAATGAATAAAAGAAGAATAATTTCATTATTTTACTAAAAAAATTTACTAAAAAATAAGAATGGTATAATGTCAAAAAAAAAAAAGGAATGGTATGTTAATAACTCAATTTTCAACACCCGTAGCTCAATTTTCCAGCATCCACTATTTGTAAATATCTCCAATAAATATCAAGCTTTCGTTTCTCTCCAACATCCATCTCCAGGTTCTTGATTCGATTAAGGTTCCTCTATCTCCTACACTGCATGAGCAAAATGGGTTTTGTTGTTTCTTGAGGGTTCATCTGGGTTTTGTTACTTCCTCTGAGTTCATACAAGTTTTGTTGCTTCCTGTGGGTTCATGTGTTATTCCCTACTAATTCAACCCTTGCTTGTAGCTAACCGCAACTCATTGTTGCTTGGTTGCTATTAAATCAACCATTGCTGCAGTCACATTCCAAACATATGTGATTTGTGAAATCAATATATATATATATACACACACATAATATAAGTTGTTAAATTTATTTTTTGACCATATTGAAGATTAATCTATTCTTTATCCATAACAATTCATGTTCTTTACCATGGGATTAATCATGTTCTTTCTCGTGTGGGAGATAGCACTTTGACTGCACGCTAGATTATGCTAGATTAAACAACATCTTGGTTAAGACTCATACACTACAATCATAAACATGAACATATATTAGGGTATGCAGATTATACAAAGAAAAGAAGCCTAAATTGTATAATATGCAACTTATATTAGGATATATTAAGATATGTAGATTATATTTTGAGAGATGTTTTGTGTAATACTTCAATTTTTTTTGTGCTTATAGGAGCACAATAAATTGAAGGATAACATAATTTGATAGGTGCTTTGAGTTATACTTCAATTTTTTTTGAATATATAAGAGCAAACTAAATTTCATATACTATTATTCCACATTTAGTACACTAATTTCATGTTCTTGTTTTTTTTGTTACATTAAGTTTTATTGGGTTTTTAATGTCCTAGCCCTTTTTTCATTTTTAATTTGTATAGGATTTTGTCAATTGCAATGGATGTTGAATTTCAAACTCAGCTGGAAAGGGTCATAGTGAAAAGCAATATGGTAAGAAGGTTTTTTGTTCATATGGAAGTTAAAGCCATTTGGTTACTTTTTGGACCAATGACAATCCTAGAAGAAAATTTTATGAATGCCCCAGCAATAAGGTACTTTCTTTATTAATAATCAATCTATTGACATTTAATAAGATAATTGTTATTGGTAATTAATAAAATTTGTTGCAACACTATTATAGGAAGGGGAATGTAATTTTTTCAAATGGGTGGATGAAGATTTTGGTGAGAATGCTAAATGCATTATAAATAAATTGAGACTTGAGAATCAAAGGTTGAAGGTTGAGAATAAGAAGTTGAAAGATGATCTCTACATGGATCATGTGCATGAGCTACAAGGTGAACTGGAAGAACTGAAAGTGGCACCAAAATATGCAATATTTGGGACAAGAAGATTGTAAAAGGTGATATATAATTACAAAGTGTGTCTTGTAATATTTATACCTATTTTTATAACTATAATTATTAAAAAGTTAAAGAATATGAACTTTATAAAATTTGATGTTGCAAAAGTTAAAGAATATGAACTTTATAAAATTTGATGTTGTGTCATGGTAATTTATTAACTCTATCTTATTGGATTAAGAATTTTCGTACTTATAAGAACAAATATATTACTACCTCCGATTCATAATAAGTGTTGTTTTAGATACATTTTAATTATTCAAAATAAGTGTCATTCTTGACTTTGT
>JANKOD010000191.1:1624163-1635856 GCA_026284645.1 Erythroxylum acuminatum
TGACTAAACATGAACCAAAACCAGAAACAGAGTCTTACCCTTGACTTGAGTTTACCCTTAATTTCAGTCTTGGAGCTCAAGAGAACTCTTCTGAAAAAATCTGTAAACTTAAAGGTACAAAACACGTAAGCATGTGCTTTCAGGGAAGTGTATTCATTAAAATAGGAAAGGATATTCAGAAAAAGAGCAGTAAAACTTGGTAAGGATCAAACACTTATAGTTGCACTTTACAAGGCATAAACCGATGGTTTGTCACTGAAACCTTTTGTCGAATACTTCACCTGCCTACAACAGAACAAAGACCTAACGTGACAAACTTTTGCAATCTTCTGTAAGCCTTTTCCATAAGTGACAAAGACCTAAAGTAACTAGCTTTTGCTATCTTTATACTCAAAAGTGATGAAGTTAACTTTAACCAGAGAAGCAAATAACGAATCAACTCTTTTTTCAAGCATATGAAAAGTAAAAACCCATGAACCCTCAAGACAACAACTTTATGATTCCTTGTTGCCCTCTAAATCTAGAAACAAACAAAAGAAAAATACTTGAAAAGAAATCCCAATAGAATATATTGAAAAAGATACCATGAAAATCACACAACCTATAGCGCAAAAACTACCGCTTTTCTCACCTAAACAGAGAGAGATTACCTTCTACTTTAGTCCGGTGACCGTCGTAGACGGCGGCTGCGGCTAATCAGTTTGTTGAAGTGGGGCAGTAACCAGCTATGTAGAGAGGAGAGAAAAGGACAAGAAGCGGCTAAACAATACATATATGTGACGTTATATAATTATGGATTAATACTCTTTTTTCATGTGAATATATTATTTAATTCTTTATATTATTATTTAATTATTACACAAGTTTGTTATATTTTATTAATATTTTATTTATTTATAATTTTAAAATAATAGGTATTGAATTTAAAAATAATTATGTAATATCGTATTTTATTCTATAATTATTTTGTCATAAAATTATTTATTCCTGTCTTTCCTGAATTAATCATTGAATATGTTACATAGGCCTCTTTAATAATTCCCAATTTCCAATTAATCCAAGATTATCTTTTTTTTGAAAGTTTATTATATAAATGTAAAAAATATACAATAATAGTATTAAAAAAGAAATAAGAATTTATGAGAGATTTTTTATTGGGATTTGTTAAATTAAAAATTTTAATTAAGTTTAATTAATTTGCAAAATTCATTTTAATAATTTAATTATTAGGAGTTTTAGCCATTCGCTTAGTATTATTAAAAAAATTAAAAGCTTACTTAAATAAAATGATAAAAGTTTACACACTTGGCAAAGAGGAAGCACTTGATGTGCTTGGCAGCATCTGGTACTCCGTACTCCTGAATCATTCTACCAAGAGCACTGCTGGTGAACAACAGATCAAATGGTCTTAGGAATGTGGAAAGTTTGTCCTGAAAGGTCGTTTTGCTCTGCCCATTCCAAGCAGAAAGCTGAAAGCAGTCTATTCTATGCCCAACTTGAAAATCCTTAAGCACTATGTTATACAAGTGTTCTTCAATATGAAATGTGAGTCCCAAAAAAAAAAAAGAAAGAATACTTTCCACTGGAATTGTCAAAACAATGAATGCATAGATCTCAGGAAATGAGTAGACCATCGCCGGCATACGTTTTAGAATACGGATTGATGAGTCTTAACATAAATGCAATCCAGAAACACAGAATGCTGCATGTTGCATACTAACTAAACCAGTAAGGCACAATAATTCTTCAGAAATGTTAAGTCTAATGTCACAATACAATAGAATTGATACCGTCTGGAAGCATTACATAGAGCTCAAAAATGTTCAAAGAAAAACCAACAGTGATACACTGATATAAAAGTATCTGCTGTTTCTGACAGCTGTGGTTAGAAACGATATGATGGAAAATGGCTGTCACCAAAGTCAGAAAATTTTCTTCGAAGCAAGGCCCCAGGAAATTATGAAGGTTCTACAGCTAGAAACTACCATAAAATTCAAATATTTTCGTGTGTGTGCTTGTGAGAGAGCTACGGGGTGGAGAGAAAGGGTAAAAGAAAGCTACCTACTTACATGGAGAGCTTTTGCAGTATGTCCTAGATTTCATCATGGAAGGAAACCAACAACCAGTTATGAGAAATTAATTACCTTTCACACTGGAAGCACAACTGTTGAAAGCTCTGATTCTATCAGAACAGCAAAGCAATGTATGTTGAATAAAATTTTCTTTTTCTGCGCTACAGAACAAAAGAATGAATAAGATGCGGAAGTAGCATCTTGGGACAGTAGAACTGAATAAAAAGAAAGATCTTTTGTACAATGAATTTAATCAGCATTAAATAAAAATTTTCGTTTAGTTCTATCATCAGCAAGTAGAAGATTAACAAAAAAATGTATCAATAGAGTAGGAAACGTAAAAGAGCTACAATTGTTAATGCTTCAGATTTCCAACCACTGTCAATTGAAGTCCTTCAACCTTTTTTTCAACATATCCATTGATTTCTTTTTTGCACTTTGCTTTGTATTTCTATTGGAGAGGCTACCGAATATTCCATCAGCAGAGTCCTTGAATTTCTCACAGACCGTGGCCACCTTCTTGTAATCCAATGTGTTGTAGTTTTTCTGTCTAATCACAGGATTCATAAAGTTCTCCGGCTGGCTGCTTGATAAAAGGTTAATCAATTGTCGTGCCTCAATTAAGCAATCTTTAAAACTAACTTCTCTGTAAACCTCACTCAAACCAGTGTCGTGAAACCTCTCATCGGCAAAATTTTCTAAGATCATCAAGTCATTGCTGAGAACCAGGACTGCATTGGCATTGAATCTTTTGACACTATCACTAAGAAAAGCTGAAACGAATGAATAGGAGATGTGCTCCAGAGCACCACTCCCTACCTTGTATAAAGCATCCATAGGCAAAATCTGTTGAGCAGTGGACAAAATGGTGTCCAGGTAAATTAAAACCTCATTTACATAATCACTAACATTCTGAGATGCCTCTTCTGCTGTCCAGTTGATGTTTTCTGTTAGTGCCATAAACTCATCTAATTTAATGTTCACCAAATTCAGTAAAGATAGGTAAGCCTCATCCCTAGAAGTTTTCAGCATTACCTTGGCCGTTAATACAGCTTGAGGCCTCTCAACTGATCGGATAGGAATGCCACATAGTTGGGCAGAATGTCGAAGGAAAAAATCACAAGCTCTTTCAAGAACAGATATGTTAGCGGCAATTTGCATGGCTTGAGATACACCAATAGCACTGCTCTGAACTGTAGTAAGTATAGCTTCATTTAACACATCAATCAAGATCTTATCTAAATACTTTCTAACAGTATCAAAAAATTGTGTATGCACCCCATAAGACAAGTAATCAACAGACCCTTTGATAAAGGATCTAACAATGCGGCAAGTATCAGGTACCATGGAGGAAAAAGGTGCAATATATGGAAAAGCTGGCATTATGTCTGATGTCTGGAGATGAAAAGACAGGACATTGTTTTCATAATCAGTATCCTTTTTCATTACCATCTGCTCATATGTGTCGTTGGCAATGACATTAATAATTTGCTCCCGACACTCTGCCAAAAGAAGATCATGGTACTTGTCTCGTGTATTATCAAGTAAGTTAAAGATTTGGTTCATTTCAAAACCATACTGTCTGAGAGTTGCCCCAAGAAGAGTGACATAGTCCTTCACCAGGAGAAGATGGGTTGCAGAATCCATATGGGAAAACTGCTCCTCTAAGGTGGATGTGATTTTAGTTACAGCCATTTCCCACATTGTTTCCAGCTGATCTGAAGACAAAAGATCTCCGGCAGTCCTCATGACTCGATCCTCCACTATAAAATATCCTGCAATATGAGCAAAGTATGTCTGATAAGACTCAATAAACGGCTGAGAGTAAGAAACTTGCAAGTCTGAACTTAGTTGCAACATCCGATTCTCATAGTAATATTCTCGAAAATGCTCCTGGATTCCAAGGCAAGCATGGATATGATAAGCTCGGTAAAGGGGAACGAGGTCAAACTTCAACATAGAATCTTCATCAACATCCTCAATATCTAACGTAAATAAAAGATCTCCTGATCCCAAATTGTTCTGTTCCTCGGCTTTCCTCTGATGGTCCAGCATTTTCTCATCCCTTTGACGAGTTGATGCAAGACGACCTATTGCCATTTGTCCAATATCTTTTGCTGAACTTCTAATGTGAACTAGCCATTCATTAAATTGACTAGTTACTTTCTTTTCAATATGAGTCTTTATAACCGGAATTGTATTCTCTATCGCTGTTCTAAGAACCTTCATTGGGATATTCTGCAGGCATCTACTCTCAATCATCTCCACCGTTTTCAAAGCAGGATAAAACTGGTCTTCTGGCATGTGATTGTTGCACTTAACACAAAGTTCCAAAACTTGAACACAAATCTTTGACAATTTAATGGCCTCACTGACATTCTTCTTGACCGAATAGGATTCAAGAAGTTCTTCAAGTTTGCTCAAAAGAGCATAGCCAACCTCTTGCAACCTAAAATTGTCACTTGCAAGCTCGCTTTTTAGCTCTTCAGCATCAACCAAGACACCACGAAGTTCATCTACCGCAAGAATAAAGTCCTCATAGTGGGTCTTGCAGAGATCCTCAATCTCAATTTCCTTCTTCTTTACAAAAGACTTGAGTTGCTGAAGGAGTGCTTCAGGACGCCCCATTTCAAACGCATGCCTAACAATAGGACCCACATCTTCCCCATTTCCAATCAAAGTGGCCAGTACTAAGTCCTCTCCGGTATCCCCATTCTCTACAACTGTTCTTCTTTTTGGTTTAGAATCCATAGAGTTGATAAAACCCTGAAATAAAATAAGCACAAACAGTTAAGAACGAAAAGAAATGCTTCAAAGATATAGAACAAATGTTTTTGCTCTAATCCAAACAGCTTCTTCTCCTCTATGCTTGGTGAGAGGAATGACAATTTTCAGTATGACCTAAACTGTCCATTGATTTACCAAGCGGAAACCTGTATTTTAGCTCCACGTTGGCTGATATGGAACTGAACCACAACCACCGTTTTTCCATTTGCTTAGTTCAAACAGCAAACAAAATGGAAACATTTTGGAAAATCCACACGTGTTCCTAACCCAAATTGCATACATAATGAAGAAAAACTCGAACATAAACGAAATCAGAATCCCTTTTCCAGGAAAAGTCATTTAACGTAACCAAACCTGAAAACATTCCATAAAAATAACACATTTTCCAAGAAAAAGCCCCTGAAGAACACGACTACTGTAAGAATCAAAAAAGGAAAATCTTTATTTGCATATAACCAAATAATCTCAGAGATCACAGATGCCATCACATATCCAACTCTGAAACAAAAGCAACTATAAGTACAAAAAAAAAAGAAAAGAAAAGAAGAAACAACAGTGAACACACGAAACCCACAAAAACCCAGATAGAGAATCAGATAAAAATCAAAACTTGATTGTGAAAGGGACTTACGGAAAGATAGAGAGGATGTTTGGTTCAGAATTGGAGCTTAACATTAACAACAGAGAGCTCTCCTGAAATTCTTCCTTTATTAAGAGTCAACTTTCTCAATGAACAAATTAAGAGACCATGGGCCATTTGGCTTTCGTAAATCAAAATAATCGAATTTTCAATCCGACTATGTGTCCATTTCTGTTTGTTTTCCTCCACTTTCTGTTGCCATTTCCGCTATGGTAAATTTGATATTTTCCACTCCTACGCTTGCTTCTTCCAGGAATGGTCTACGTTTCAATTCAACGGAAGAAGATAAGATTTAACTAAAATTGATTTTTAAAATAAATTTTATGATTGCCGTTTTGTTTGAAAATATAAAATTAATCGATCAATAAAAAATTTAACCTTAGCCAATTAAACAATAAAAACTTTAAACCTTTTATTTTTTTAATTCAGTTATTAATTTTTCTATTTAATTTATTTTAATAATTTTTATTATTAAAAATTGAACAATTTTTATAAATTATTATTTTTAAAATAAATAAATAAATAAATTTTAATTTAAAACTCTTTTTTAATTAAAATTTAAATGAATGATCAAATTCTTTAATTTTACTCATTTTTAACCAATTTTAAGACGATCACGGTAAGCCTTTTAAATATCAAATATCTTATCTTAGGGTTTAACTTCCGATTTTTAAAACATTGAAATTAATTTAAATATTTAAATGTATTCTTATTTTTCTTTCTTCATTTTACTAGAAAATTTAAAAGGAAATGATTTTTTTAATGTATTATTATATTATATTCATCAATTATTTTTCCAAGAAAATAGTGAGATGTGTTAGTTAGAGATAAGAATTAACCAAACAGAAAAATCACATGTAAGTTTAATTAGGAAGACAATTATAAAACTATATATAGTGATCCTTTTGTACATAATTCATTTTAATTATTTATCATATATCCTAAGTATATTGTATTTTATAGATTAATTATGCTCCTTTTAGTCCAAGTTTTGAATTAACATATTAGAATAGTAATTATCGAAATACTAATATAGTATTTACCCAAAAAAATACTATAAGTTTCATAAATCGTATATACTATTCATTTTCCAATGACTATTTTACAGCTTCTCTGTTGGAATTTGGCAGATTATTCGATGTAATCAATGTATGTGTATAAATTAATACCAATCTCTAGACATGAGCTTTAACGAAAGGGGAAATTTGAGTTTTTTTTTCCTATATTAAGTAATTCTTAGTCAAAATTTTACATTTTTATATATTAAATAAATGTTCTAATGTATTATTATTAATGTTTTAAAAACTGGACTGAAAGTTAAACCGCTAAGATAAAAAATTTAAAATATAAAATATTTCACCAGTATTAAATCATTATAAAACTATATAAAGATTAAAAAATAGAGAAAATATCTAAACATTGAATAAAATAAAAGAATTTGAAATATAATTGAAAAAGATTGTTCTTACCCATTAAAAATTTTAAAGTTTAATTAAAAAGGAGATCGTTAAATAAAAATTAGTTGATTTATTTTAGTTTATAAGATTTTATTAAAATTGATCGATTAAACTAATCAGTTTTTAACAACAAAAGTTATTAAAATAAATTGAACTGAAAAGTTAAAAACTGAACTAAAAAGTTGATTAGTTTAAGATTTTTACGATTAAACCATCAATTTATAAGTTATTGTATAATTCTTTCATTAAAAACTTTTTAAATTTACAAAATTAATTATAAATTATATGACATGACGGCCTGTAATTAAAAAGAATTAAGATAGACATAAATAATATTTTATAAAAAATAACGGTGATTGTAGACTTGTAGTCATTATGGGAAGATATATTACTTTTACAATTACTATTAAACCATCTGGGAAGATGGATTTATAGAAGAAAAGACATACTTAATCAATCCTAAAATATGGAATTTAAGTAACCTTATCATAAATTACAAGATAATAAGATGAAATCCTTAATGTGAATCTCCGGTAACAATAAGAAAATTTGTTCATAAGAGTAAATTTTAAGAATCTTGTGGAAAAATAAAGAAAAGCAGAAAGGATTTTTTGACAAAAGACGCAGTGCCTTTAATTTAATGTAACTTGAATGTAATGTAAATCCTCCAACTTCAAGAACCATTTCTTCCTTAGTTCATAGATTTATACAAACGTAGTCCATTCTATAAAAGAGTGCAGAAGGGTTTCGTTGCAATCGCCATTAAAGCAAGAACACAAACATTTCAGAGATAGCAATGAAGGGCTTCCTATTGTTTACTGTTGCAGCTAGAGTTGACAATAATTTTGGCCTGTTCAGCCTTATATGTCCCATCTGATCGAATTGTAGGTCAAATTGATCAACTTCCCAAAACGATAACGGTTTGAGAAGAAGAATGGGCCATTCGAACTGAGTTTCAGGCCAGCCCCCCATATCTGAGTCTCACTAAAGTCCGATCAACTGAGGCTTGGTCAGGATACTTCGGATTGAACTACACCAAAAATGCCACCAAACAGAAGTTATCCTTCATTATTATTTTCTAATGGTCCATCTGGATTTACTGTCATGCCTGATTTCAGCTCTACCTGTAGTTCCCTCAGCTAAATTAAGGTGTGTACACGTTCAAAATCAAATGGCTAGTTACCAATATGCATATGCACGATCTGGTGCAGGTGGTCAATCTGGAGGCAAGGATATTCCAGAAGGTGGAGAAGAAAATCTGTGTAGACCAATGGAAGTTGAAGATGATATCTTGTGTCTTTCATAGGCTGATGCAGGTAATGGAATTTTCTTATGGAATTGTTTTGAACTCGAATGATAATAATTACTAATTTCATTGTTATATGAAAAAAGAAAAAATGTTTTCTTATATATGCTTCTATCTTGTTACCTATGTTAAATAATTACTAATTTCTTGTTATGATCATGATATTGAAAGGGGCCTATTCAGTCTACATCCATCTAAATCCTCGAGTGCTGATGGATTTACAACGTTGTTTTTTCAGAACACTTAAGATATCACTGATTAGTTACTTACCAAGACTGTTCTGGAAATTTTTCAGTACATCTATTTAGTCCCCAAGAAGTAGAGACCCTCTACTATGGGTGACTTTCGGTTAATATCTCATTGTAACATTATTTATAAGGTGATATCGAAGTGTCTTGTTGAAAAACTCAAATTAGTCATATCAAACATCATCAACCCAACTTAAGGAGCTAATTTTATGCTATATAGGCACATTGGAGATCACATCATGTTGATTCTAAGAGCTTATGAAGGACTATAACATAGGTTAAAAAAGTCAAAAGTTGCTTACTAAAGATAGATTTCTTTAAAGCATTTGATACAATATAGCTGGGATTTTATAAGTTTTTGTTTGGAGGCTATTCATTTTCCTTCTCATCTATTGCAATTGATTATGGCTTGTTTGCAATCTTCCTCATTGAGTATTATGGTAAATGGTATTCTTATCAAGCTAGTCAAACCTGCCAGGGGCATTCAACAAGGTGATCATTTATCCCCTTACTTATTCACTCTAGTTATGAAAGGTTTTTCCCGGATTTTAACGAGGCTTATAGTAGCTAATGGGAGATCCAACTATCATCATCTTTGTAAAGCTACTAATCTCAACCGGATCATATAAGCTGATGACCTTCTACTTCTATGCAAAGCAGATATCCCTTTTATCAACATTATGTTAAATGCTCTCAACATATTTGCTCAATGGTCAGGTCTCAAGGTTAACTTCAACAACAATAGCTTATATATATTTGGTGATGTGTGAAATTCGGATGAATTAAGACGACTAACTGGTTTCACTTCTGTTTCTTATACTTTTACCTATTTGGGTGTTCCTATTACATGTTCCATTTTGAAATATCAGGACTGTATTCCCATCATTGAAAGATTGAAATCTAGAATTTTGGCATGTCAAAATAAGTTCTTATCTTATGCTAGCAGATTAACTCTCATAATTTCAATTCTTAGTAGTTTACATATCCATTGGACAACGCATGTAGCTCTTCCTCGGAAGTTGATCAAGGAGATGGATAGAATTATGAAGGCATTCCTATGGTCTGGTTCTATTGATAGCTCCAGGAAGGCAAGAATTAAATGGAGTGAAGTCCCGGTTCTAAAGATGAAGGAAGGGCTTGGTATAATTCCTATCTCTACAATGCAAAAGGTTCTAATGTGTAAGAATTTATGGAGACTGTTCATTGATCAAAACACACTATGGATCAAATGGGTACATGAACATTATCTGGAACATATAAATTTTTGGCAGCTAGATTGCTCTTGAGTTGGGTCTCCTATTTTTAAGCAAATGATGATGTTGAGAGTGATCATTTATCCTTGCATACAACATAAAATTGGTAATGGGGATAAAACTTAGATTTGATATGACAAATCACTCAACATAAGCCTTTAGCTTACCAACCAGGCTTTCAACATTTAAGGAACAAATTCCCCTTGAATTCTCGTGTTTCATCTTTGATTTCGAATGGTGAATGGTACAGGGATTTTAGAGGATTCCACATGTTGGATCACCGTCCACGACTGAATGATCTTCAGAATGATGACACCATTTCTTGGTCTCTAAATCGGAATGGTACTTTCTCTAATCACTCTTGCTACCAATTATTTACTGAGATGCGGCCTGATGTCCTATGGTTTGATCTCCTTTAAGGGAAGATAGTGAGTCTAAGGGCTTCTTTCATTTCTTGGTTGGCAATCAAGAATAAACTTCAGACCAAAAGCCAATGGTATGAAAGTATTGATGCAACTTGTTTATTGTGTCCTACAGTTGTTGAGGATATGATCACTTATTCTTTCAATGCTCCTATGCTAAGGTTATTTGGAGTAGAATTTTACACATGTTACCTTATCATTTGTGTGGTTATAATTGGAGCAAATATTAAACTGGATTATAGATAAATCGGTAATGAGAAAACCTAATGTTCCACTCTTCAAAGTAGCATTTACGATTGCCATTTACATCATATGGAAAAAGCGGAACAGACGGTTTACTAATAAGAAAATAGAGAAATACCGACTGATGGAGTTATTAATAGTATCGGACATCGGAGCTTGCATCTATGCTAACACAGCTGCAAAAGCACTTGACTGCTGATATAAAGAGCATGTGGGGCTTGTAATTTGTGTTCATACTAAGGTTATCTTTCTAGATTAATTATGTGTAATTAATTTTCTTTTAGAGTAATGGCATCCAGCCTTGAACTCATTATAACGTGATTATAGTTTCATCTATATAATCCTTTATTCATATTTCAAAAAAAAATCTTCTATATAATATGTGTATGTGTTTCTATTAAATATGATCTTTTGACTGAAGATTTAGTTTCATTGATTAATAAAGTAATTAAATATATTGCATGTTTTAACAACTAATTAAAATGATAATTTAATTAACAATAATGCTAAATGTTACAAACTTAATTCAAACTTTAATCTCTTGAAGAACGCAAGAAATCTTAAGATTGAAATTAATCTATTTCAAATAATCCTAAAAATTTCAACTTTTTTCTCATAAATTACGTTGTTTTAGTATAATTACTTTAAATAATATTTTTTTTAACCGAACTCGGGCTAGAGGCAATAAGAGTTGCCATCCCTAATTGTTAGTTTAAAGAGCTACTTCTATAAAACTCAATGATTGTTTTAACAATATATGAAATTGCAGTCATTAACAATAGGAATGAAGAGCTACTTCTATAAAACTCAATAATCTCCTGATATAAAATTTTTTAGATATCTTTAATTACTTTATATTGACATAATGATAACGAAGTCACTTTTCAATTACAAGCTTTTCAACAAACTTAAGTAGCATGATTGTCATAAACTTTTATTTGAAACCATTTTGCATTTATAAAACTTAGTTTCTTAAAACAAAAACAATCCAAGAAGGTATCTTAATTAAGTTGACATTTCATTAAAATATTCATATATTTTCTTAGGGGCCGTTTGGTTCCACTTTTGTTTTTCTGTTGTTGTTTTTAGTTTCTGTTTTTTTTTCTTCTAAAAACGAAAACCTGTTTGGTTGAGATTTGCAATATAAAAACTGAAAACAAAACCTGTTTGGTTGAGATTTCTAATAAAAACTGAAAACAAAAATATGTTTGATTATTATTATTATTATTATTATTAAGTTATGCTTATTATTATTAATTTTATTA
>JANKOD010000191.1:1734685-1746522 GCA_026284645.1 Erythroxylum acuminatum
ATATTACCCACCTATAGACGTCCGATAATCCAAATTCAATGCTGCTCTTCCTCTTGCTCTTGGATCAGATCCTCTTGGTTTCCTAAAACAAACCAAGCACAATCAGAAAATAATCTAATTCCGAAGCTCTCAGCTTCTAGATCACAACAAATCAAGCCTCATCTCATTTGGACATCTACAACTCAAGTAATGCCCAAAGAAACAGATTCATCGTTGCTGGAAACTGGCCCTTCGCCGCGGCAAACATGCTGCATTCGCCGCGGCAAACGTTCGCTGCGGCGGCGAATGCCGCATTCGCCGAGGCGGACGCCCGGACTCGCCGCGGCACATGACACGGCGAATTTCGATTGACTCGCCGCGGCAAGTTCTTGAGCTCGCTGCGGCGAGCAATCGCAGAACGCCCGAAACCCAGATTTTTCTGCAGATCTTTCGACAGAAACTTACCCAAAACTCAAATACAACTTACCTAAACCATAGATCGTCGCTTCTATATCATTTCTAACCTCATTCCAAGCCAAACCCATACACAAACACAACAAAATCGCAAACCCTAGAAAATCGACATTATCGACACAACTTCTCAAAAATCCTTTCCAAAACTCATTCAATCAAGCAATAGATAAGTAGATCTAGTCAAAACATGAAGAAATCAACCCACACTTACCTGCTTTAGCCTCAGATTCGTCAAAACTTCAAGTTTTTCACAAAACCTATTTTCTCTTCTCTTCCTCTCTTCTTCCCTCTCGTGCGCGACTCCCTCTTCTTTTCTTCTTTTTATTTTCTTTTTCCTCTATTTTCTATTCTTTCCATTTACACAAAGTCTAAAATGCCCTTGGTTCACTTATCCAATTAATCCTACTTTAGGCTAAAATTTAATACCTTAACCAAACCTGAATTAGTACTAACCTTAACAAAATTAAATCCAATTAACTTATCTAACCAGACCACAAAATTTAAAACATGCCAAAATAATTAAACAGGTTTGGGATCCAACATTTTTCGTCGGTAATGTGTTATTTTATTGTAGTGTAAGGAAAGATTTCGATCCCAAAACTCAAAAGCAGAAAATTACATATGTATTTAGATTTGATAATTAATTTATTAGTTCATACCCTAAAGTCAATCAGTTGGTTGTAGCTTAGTAATATATTTATTTAAAGAATTTCCTTATCTTTCACATATTCAGTTGTATATGATAAAACACATTTGATAATATACATTGCAGAAGAAATTATGCTGGGATTATAATTATAATATTCATATTAAATTTATGTATTATGTCTAAATTGTTCATAGTCATTATTCTATCGAGACTAGATATTAATAGAGCATAAAAATACTAGCATACGTTATGTTTCATCCTTATGAAAAGAAGTAGCTGATCTCATAGACTAAAGTATAAAAGTATTTAAACAAACATGTGAGTGCTTATTAGAGAAAAAGTTCACTGAGCTGACCCTATATGATAATACTATTTGGAACATCAATTGTATATCTATGGAAATTTTCTTTATGATGACTATATAAGTAATCCTATACTTGAGATCTTTAAAATTATCTCATACAAAGATTGCTATATTTTAATGCTATTTATGACCTATTTTAGTCAAGAATAGCTCAGTAATTAGTAGTCATTGAATGTATCATGAACTATATGGAGATAGTTAAGTGATTAATATATAATTTATCATTCTAAAGTGATTAGGGAGAATGTTTCATTGTTCTTGATTAGTATTGATTACGAAAATCCTTGACTAAGGTGAAATGACACTTTGAAAATAGTTTTCATATGTTCTTAATCAAATTAATAGCCAATAACGGAGAACTAATATAATTAGACTCAAAAAGACTAGATATTAATTCCACACTCTATATCTAATTAAAACATTGTATGATGAAAATATTGAACTATAAGAAAAATCATACTCAAAAGCATAGTTAAAACCACTTTAACATTTCTAAATATATACTTAGGTGATCATGATGAATTGCTAGATACAATCTTAATCTATGGGTATAAATTGTTTAATTGGAGAATTAAAAATAAATTAAAAGAGTTTAATTTATCTAATCCCAAATATAATTTAGGGTTATAATTTATATACATTGTTAACATATTTAGGAACTTAATGGTTTACACACAAAGAACGAGCTGCAGATATGAAAGTGTTTTAATCAAGTTTAACTTAATTGTAAAGACTGAGAAATTTTATTAATAAATATGAGATATTTAATAAATAAGGACTAACATGAGATATTAGGTCTTATTTGAGCATAATTAGTTTCTAATTAAAGTTTAATGTTACATTACTAAAATATTCAAAACATATTATAAATAGGCTTAGACTTTAAGGGAACTAACACCCCTTACCTAATCTTCTCTGAAATAGTTACAGAGTTATCCTAATTTGTTCTATGGACTATGTTAGTGGTTAGACATTTGTGTGACTATGGTAGTAAAATTAGTCAATTTCAAATGATTCAAGAAAAATGACAATAATAAGGTCAATCTTTGGAATAAGATATAAATTAAGATTTATACTTTATTATGATTTATGGATTAATTATTTTATAGAATTTAAGTGATCTTGGCTTTCAAAAAATAAAAAAGCTTCTTGTTTATTCTATTACATTGCCTCAATTTTTCAACAATGATATTAGAATCATCTTTAATTCTATAATTTGATTAAAATTGTTATTGATTAAAATATGAAATTGAAATTACAAAATTTTCAAAATCTAAAAATCCTAACTTAAGATTAGATTAGATTCAATTTAATTTTTTAAAAGTTTAGAACAATGTGGTCAACCAATTTTCTTAAAAGTCTTTAAAATGAATTGATATGTTCATTAGAATTTTGGAATTTTAATAAGATCTAAGAACCCTAGAAATAGACACAGAAAATTAAATCAGAAACTGGAATAGCTTCATCTGCCACGGCATATCAAAGTTAGATTATAATACATATTAGGAAACCCAAAATTTAGAAACATGTATACAATTTGAGGACTTGATTTACTATAGAGTAGATATGTGGTTTCTAGAGAAATAGGTTATTTTCCTGGAAGTTTTCTTGTGAAAACCAACAGTCGATTGTTGAAAGGGAATAAGGTAATTGTTGTGGTTGGGTCTTGAATTAGTTATGGATATTAACTTCCACCGATGATGTGTTGCAACACTATGTTAAGTACTTGCCTTCAGTTTGGGAGAGTTTAAAGAAAAAAGCATCATTGATGCATAGGAGCTGGCAGTTGTTAGAGTGGATAGTGGACTCTACACTCTACCAATATTAAAATTCAATATGGTATCAGAGCAGGTTTGGTATGGATTATTAATTTCTCGATTGTCCGTCTGGATGTTCAGCCCCAGCGGCCCGGTCCGGTTACCACTGCATATATTTAAAGTGACAACTGGATGTCCAGCCCCAGTTACACTTGAGGGGGAGTGTTAGAGTGGTTAGTGAACTCTACATTCTACCCATATTAAAATTCAATAGCAACCTCTTGCTGTTAGAGATGACGGATGAAGCTGTTACCGCGATGCCTTATAGCTAGTGGAAGCTGTAGGCGTCAAGGCGATGAAGCTCGACTGGACAACGGAGGGTGACCCAAAGCAGCAGGTGATTACATAAGTTTCGACAGTGCTTAGGAAGTGATAGTTGCTACATCTCACTGCCTCTTCTCATTGGAGGCTAGAGCTGTATGCGACTTGAGTTCAATGGCGTCGATGATGACTGTTAGAATTTATAAGGAGCCTACGGGCCCACATGAGAAGGAAAGTTAGACCACATACAAGTCTAAGTGAGGTTCCATCCTAAAACTAATTGGTGATAGGTGGAGTAACCCACTAGACTTATATGTTGATCTTCTTTCTTCTCTTTCTCTAATGTGGGACAAACTCTCACTCTTATATTTTAAGAATACGTAACTATTTGCGAAAGTATTAGGCGCTAATGAACACACTCCATCTTGCGTTATGGGACTAAGTAAATTTTCTCTTATTTGGAAAGCAAATCACTAATACATATAATTGGATATAATGATAATTACAACAAGAAATGTATACTTATAACTAGATAAATATAATGATAATTACATTATTGGAAATGGAAAGAATATCTTACTTTTTGGTCAAAAGTCGGGGAGCCATGATCTAGTGTAGGTATTATATAGAAAAGGAAATAAGAAAACAAATTAGTAATGTAGTTGAAATTTCCTAGTTCCATCAAATACAGGATGTTTAAGCTTTTAATTGGTCTCGGATTAATGTGCAATTCAACCAATTTACATAATTGATTTGATTATCCACTTAATTATTGGGTCAAACTTCCTATAACGTATAAACTTTTGTTCTTATTCTATAAAGCTAAAAGTTCAAGATAAAAACTTTAAGCTATTATGAACCAAAAATACAGCTTGGAGCCAATCTTCCCGAGAGATGGATTTGGACCTTTCTTCTTCTAGAGATTTGCTTTCTTAAATATATAAGAACTAATAAAAGAAGTATAATAACATGTTTTTTATAGGACTAGAAGCTTATAAAGAAACTGAGATGGATACAGTAAAGTTGCTTACAAATCTCTCTTAACACCGTTCGTACTTTTTCCACTCATTGTCAAGAAACAATGGGGCTAAAGTTTCTCCTCCTCCTTATCCATCAATTGTCCAAATTTGATCTTCCGTTTCATATCTGTATTCATATTACTCTTCTGCTCATCTTCATCTAAATCCATGTCTTGTATCACTTCCTCCTTCTTAGCTAATCATCATGAAAACAAAAAAAAAATGTTACAACTTAGTTATGTGTGCACATCAGAGAAAGAGAAAGATATACATATATATATAGCACACAATCCCTTTTCACCTTCTGGGCTATCTTGTTGAAGTATGCTAGTTATAGATTCAGGTTTTTCATCTTTTGGATCCTCGTCTAAGGGTTTGCACTTCTACAAAAAACGAACTTGGGTAATGGATACTAATCAGATTTGCTTTCTATGTTTGCAATGTAACCCCAAAAAAAATCAATTTGATTCCGTTTATCTCTAACTTGTGAAATTAGCCGATACAAAGCTATACAATAGAACTCAAGTTTCTCATCTCTAAAGCTATGAACTTCCATATGGATATGCACTAGTAGGAATTAATGTAACCTTCTTTTCATCACCCTTGTCAAGATCAACTTCGTTGTTGATGCTTTGCTTGGAATCTTGATTTTGAGGTCTGTCACGCTCTTGTTTGTAGTTCGATAGGCTGCTGATTAGGGGCCTAACAATTACTACATGTTCTTCAGAACATTGTCTTTTAGTAGCTGCTAGGACAAAGAGTAGAAGGTCAATCAGAGTTATTAATTCAGTAAACCAAATGTGCCCTTTAAGGAATGAAGCGTAAAGGGAAATGCCAACCATTGTCAGCTTGAGCATTTCCTTCAGAATGTTTCTTCTTCCTACAGCTTTCACCTGTTGTCTGGACCATACCAACATTTAGGGTTTTGCCTTTCTGCTACAGAAAGAAATCAGACACAAAATGTGAATCCAGATATGTGATTATTAACAAATGTTCTAATGGACTCTTGTAGATTGTAACCTTAGGATTTTCCGAAAATTCAGTCCGAAATTTGATCTTCAACTCTATTTTCTTATGCTTTAACTTCTCCATCTCAGGACTGGTGAGTTCACTATTGCGGGACATTTTTGATATTTCTAAACTTGCAGGTTTCCCTGGTTGACGAATTCTGCCATTGCATTCCATGTTGGTCTCCCTAATATTGCGAGGTCTTCTTCCATTTTCATACTCGTTCACAATCAAGGTATTGTTTTGAAAATCTACATAAAATATTTTTTTAAAATAACAGATACAAGTTCATGAGGGAATCATGATCACTACGTATATTGATTTAAATGAAGAACATTGCAAAGGACTTACTTCCATCTTCGTCCATATCATCGAAGAACTTTGGCACCATCAAGTTTTTGAGCAGAAACCACATTTTTTTGTTAATTGAAGTTTGAGAAGCTTTTCCAAAATCCAAAAATGGATATAAATACAACCACTTTTTTTTTTGTACTTTTACCTTAGAGATGTCCATTGGAGTTTGAGTAGCAAATATAGTATCAAAATCTTCCAAAGGAGGTAAAGGTAGCCCTCCTTCTTCTTCCATAAGAACAATGCTAGACCCAGATGGTGGATTTGAAAGCTCTATTTCAGATTCTTGTTGCTCTTTTGTTAATAAACTCATCTAAATGATCAAAATTGCAAGGTAAGTCAAGCCAAAACATTGCCAATATCACACAATAACTAAGTTATTTTTTACTTTTTATTGCAAACTTGCTTGAAGAAAAAATAACCATAACAAGAATCATAAAAGCAAATCAGCAAATAAAACCAATGCATTGTTATTTCTTCACCATTTTTAAGTTAGAGTAGTTTTTCTTATACATTGAGTTTGAGAAAATATTAGGGTTTTCTATGATTTATTCCTGTGTTACCGACATGTGTACTTCCAAAACTAGAACATAACCATCTTATTGTGGCTAATAAGAATTTTGTAAACATATTCATTATGATTTTGTATATTTCAAATCTTATGTGCGTCTTGGCATTGCAAAATATGGATTTAATTATCATATCAAAGTAAAGTATCATATCAATATTGGAAAATTTAATGAACTATATTAATACTAATATGATAAATTTAATGAAATCTATTAATACTAATCTGGTGTTCATGAATGTAACATCTGATTTAGCCAAAAAAAAATGTAACATCTGAATTCTAGGTTACATAGCAACAACATTTTGATCATAGTTAAGGTATTATAAGTTATGTATCCTATCACAATCATCTCTAATTAATTTTCTAATGCCTTCATAATGATTCAAATTTCAAGCAGAACTAAAATTCATTATAAACAACCTAATAAGTTTAAAATTACTCTCTTAATGATATATTAAAAAGTCGAGATTTTAAGACTAAAGATTGAAATCTGAAATGCGCTAATAACTCTATTTGAAATATTGAAATCATTAACTTGAAATTAATTAATCAATTCTTAAAATTTTATATTCAAAATGACTTTTTTTCCTCTTATACCTAAAATTAAGTGTTCCTTTAGTAATTGCTCTTTTCTAAGTATTAGAAAATTATTAGGGTACTATTTTAGTACATTAAATTACCTAGTAAATTTGTCACAAAATTTTTTTTTAGTAAATTGATTCAAAATCTTAACTGCAGAAGAATTTTTAGAAAATGTTACTTATTGCATAATTTCCTATTAACCTAATCTGATATTCATTTTTAATTCTATTATTCATTTTTGTTTTTACTACTAAACTCATCATTGAGAGTATATTCTTGTCTAATTTATCGCGAATAAAAGTTAATTAAAAAACATTTGTTTTGATATTTATAAAAAATAAAAGAAGAAATGATATCTCAAATAAAATGGCAAGCAAGAGGACTCAAGGCTAGCTTCAATATGTACCTTGTGAAATTATACGCAAAGTGATGGACTTTCTTTGGTTTCTACCTCTTACTCATCATCCTGCAATTAAAAATTGTAAGAAACCTTAAAAACTCTTATCCCAAACCAATCAACTGTGAAATTTCCAACAATCTAAAAGAAACATTAGTTAATCGAAATAAAGATGCGATTATATTCACGAAATCCTTCTTTTAAGAAGAATACAATCTAAATTGCTCATAATCTACTAATAAAAATCGGAGCTAGCTCGCTAATAGAATAAGATCAACTCAAAGATGTCAGAGTGTTTCTGCAAAAACTTGTATCTAAATTATGTTTAAACCAGTGAATTGAGCTCTTCAAAGAAACTCAAAATCTTCTTAATATATGCAAGTTGTTTCTTCAACTCTAAGAAGATTTGTTAAGATAAGGACTCATCTTACATTTCTAATAAATGTTTCTTACATATAAAATATTATATCCACGTGGAATAAGACTGTTCTAAAATTAATGATATTCATTATGTTTGAGATTTCCTCTCAAGTGTAAAAATTTATTACTTGTGAACCTCCTTTGACTAATATGCAAAAAAAGTGAATTAGTCAACTCGATAACACTTTATTATCAAATATGGTAAGTGATTAATTTGCAGTTGGAGTTAGTGAAATCTTGAATTTACACTTTATTATAAACTAATTATTAGAGTTTTTTTATTGACTTATTTGAGTGCTGTGTTAATATAAATATATATGAAGAATGATTATTGTCATGTCTACATCTGGATCTACTGAAAATAGCCTCTATACTATATAGGGATAAGGCTGTGTACTATCAGACCTTCCCAGACTCCGCTTTATTATGAAATTTCGGATTAGGTGTAATGATAATAATAATTAGGTAGAATAGATATTTCGCATCCTGGCTCGAAATGGATTGCCAGTTATTGAATCTTAGTTGCAATTTTAATTTTGCATTCAAAACTATTTACTCAAAAACATATCAAGAATAGGTTAATCACTCTTCCTACTTATTACATACCGAAATAAGATACCCAACAAATAAGTATAGTATGGGCATCGCCAAAAACCAGTAGTAACTTTATTTATAATACTAAAACTTGCTAAGTCTATCTTTTGAGACTTATTCCAATAAAGGGGAGTCAAGAAATAAGCAAATTTGTATATAATATTCTCAATTTTCAACTTAATAGTTCATTGTGAACTCATTTGTGTTAGAAAATTAATATAATTTTAATAAGTACTTGATAAATTAGCATTTTATAGATTTAGAGAATTAATATATGAGTTATTATTTAATTTTTATTTTTAAAATTAAAATATAATAATTTTACTAAAAATTTAATAAGTGAAGTTTATGTAGTGCTTCGCATAAATAATTCTAATCGAAGAAATTAATTAAGTCAACCTTAAGTTATAATTGTAATAAATTAAATTTTTTAATATTTGGTTAATTTTTTAATATTTCTAATTAATGTTAAAATCTTGATTAAATTTTTATATTTAAAATATAATTTAACCTAGGATTATAATTGCACATGCAACACAATCATAACAATTGAATTAATACATACACTTGAAGAACACCAAATCCAAAAATGATTATTTAATTTTTTGAATGATTTATTCCAATTTATCGAATTTTGGAATTTAAGTAACCAAAATTAATGTAAAAATTCCCACCTTCTTGTTGGAAGTCAACAAATTCTGTGCTCGTAATTTTTACTAAATTGCAATTCCCAAAGTTCCCCAACTTAATTTGGCCTCACAAAAGATGTAAATCTCCACTCACATAATGGGATCTTATAGTTATGAACGTTTAAAACAGTAGTCAATAGTATTTATATGATAATTTTTTTAAACTGATAAATTTAAAGTAGTAAATTCATTAATGGCCGATCAATCCAAAGCAGTAAAGCTTGGAGTGGGTAATATGATGCATCATCTGTTGCCTTAGTTGCTTTTTGTAAGACTTGATATCAGCAACATCTTTCAGCATTTAACAGAACATATCATTTCGCTTATAGTGTAGAAAATCTCGTCTGTTTGCCATGAACTAGATCATCTGCTTATTATGACGAGATTATGTCAATAGGCAGACACCATCATCATCATCACCAAGGCTCAAGTAAACGTTTATGGATTCATTTAGTTGTTAATCTGCTAAGTGCTAGAAGCAAAACCAGAGCTCGAGGCAAGGTTCCTTAGCCTTGAGATCCAATTTCTCAAGGCAAATAAGCAAATGACAAGTAGTTATAATAGACTTGCAAGATCTTGTGAAGGCTAAAGGCAAGGTTCGAAGAGTTTGAAGCATTAGACTCCATTGCTAACTTTAAGATCCACAAAACAAAAAGAGGAACCAACTACAACTGAAACAAAAGGTTTGTAACAGAAGTCCTGGACAGTTCTAACAAATCGAAATAGTTTACTAGTACAGAGAAGCCTTCACATAACACAATCACTATTGATGCCACCCACATGACATTAACTATTTTGCGAGTAATCAAAGCTCAGTGGTTGCTGACAAAATGGAGCCTGCATAAAAAAAAAACAGAAAAGGTATGTTTATCATGGCAATTCAACCAATTTAAATACCCATATAACCAAATAATCGTGCAAAATGAAGGCCACTTTAACAAAACAGCATATTGGTCACGTTCAAGCACCACTATAACCACAGTAGGAGAAAGAGGGAGAGATTTAAAAAGACGACTAAAATTTTCAGGCAGAATGCATAAAACAAAGAATGACGTGAAGGCTACCTGGAATGCAGTGTGTCTAAACTGCTCATAAGAATTAGTATACATCATTGCAGTAGCTGGCCATTGCATATATGTAGCATCTCTTGCTGTATGATTTGATCCAGTGGCACAGAAGGGACTCATAACTGGACCTGCAGCAGGCCTATAGCTGACAGGTGTCTGAGTCCTTGCGATCTGTCCCAATGGAGGAAAACCAGCATCATATTGAACAAATGGACCTTGAATCTTCTGCATATTGAATGGTGTCATGCTAAAGTTTTGATTAGGAAGACTCCTGACATACCTGCAACAGTTCAGGGAAGGAACTAAATTTGGCTCATAAATATCAAATGATCAACTCTAGAAGATCAACATCTAACAAGCCGAACACCAACCATAGAACATAGATTTAAATCACCAAAAGTCGAGAAAAGATTGTGAACTAACAACCAGCAAGGCGCCATCAAACAATGTCTAACAGAATAAAATTTTCATCAAGTTAAATACATGAAAATAAAAAACAAGACAATTGAGATCCATGTCACAAAAAAGTATCACAACCAAAAATTTTCAACAGAGGGACCCATTGAATGGCAAATAATTAACAAATCTTGATGAAGACACCAAACAGCTTCCAGATGAAACTTGACTTACCTTTCATAGCTCCGATCATAATCTGGATCAGTAAGATCCTTCTCTCTGTCTCTGAAAATAGCCACTCGAGAAGTACCATCCCTCATGGTGATATTTTTCTTTTGATCAATAACAAAGTTTCTGCAACCTTCATTCTCAACTCTGCCTATATTCAAATTTTTCTTGTCAGTAAGAACCTGAGAAACAGCATCGTCAGAGTTGAGACTGCAAGGGTTGCTGAAAATGCGTGCCCGTGCCTTATCATACTCTTCCTTCCTCTCTTCCACGCTTCTTACAGGATTTCGTTTGATCCCAGATTCACTGGAATCATTTAGAGAACCTTTGTATATACGCAGGAATTTCAGACTGTTTCACAGGAATTTCAGTAAAGTAGGACAATAATAATCAACAAAAGGTGCGTTATTTAGAAAACCCTAAATCTCAGCGAGCAAACAGAAAGATTAAGAAGAAAACCATGGATGAGTTACTGACGTGATTCATGACGTGATTCAAGAGGAAGCCACCTCTCAGCAGATGAACTTTCATCTACAGTTGCCATTTTCTTCCTTTTCCACTTTGGGACCGAACTCCTCAATGGGACCGAAATCGACTACAAAGCTTCTCTCCATTTGGTCTACTCTCCTTCGTTGATGCGTGGGAGTGAACGAATGACGCAGCAGATTCTGGAGAAAACGAGAGTGAGACGGTGAGAGAAAACGTAGAGCAGAGGAGCTTTAAGTGATACAAGTGAGATGCACGTGAAGTGTACCTTGAGCCTGAGCTTGACTGAACTTTTCTTTGGCAGTGAAGGCATGGACAAACTGAATGCAACTGCTACATTTGGTCTATAAAAACCTGAAATTAGAATCAGTTTAGACACTTCACAGTTTTCTCATTGTAACAAAAACAAAAAAAAATCAACGGGCTGATTGAAAGAGGGTGAATTGAATTCAATCATTCACTTGTTTGGAACCAAAAAAAAAGTA
>JANKOD010000191.1:1751548-1775297 GCA_026284645.1 Erythroxylum acuminatum
TGTCCCAAAAATTTCAAATGGGCATTTTGAATGAAATTACAAAACACAAGGGCTAGATTGAACGAATTAAAAATACAGGGGCTAATTTGAATGGTCAACTATAACACAAGGGTCATTTTATGTTATTTGCCAAAATCATTTATTTAATCAAACCTCGTTGGATTCTATCAGGCTTGGGCTTGGATGCGACTGAAACTTGATCATGGAATTTTGGAACCAGCTCGAGTCTGAGTGGACCCGAGCTTTGCTCCGGAACTCAAATCATAGGGGCGGGTCCAACCCGCCAGGTGACTCTCTTCTCCAGTACCCTTCTTTACCCCCTAATTCTGTAATTTCGTTTCTCAACCATTTTCAATTTTATGATCTAAACCCTAACTTCGAAGACCACGTTATGGCCGGACATTCTTCGCCGGTGGAGGAGGATTTCCATTCCCTCCCTATTCCTCCAACCGATCCCCTATACTTCTCCTCCCAGGACGATTCTTCTCACGACTTCCTGTCCGATCTGCCCCTGTTTCTTGACGATAATTACGATTTTGACATCACTCTTGACGATCTCGAAACACTAGACTTCCCTTCCGAGAACGAGCCCTTCGTCAATTTGGATTCTTCATCGTCGCTGGACTCTGGAAGCTCCGGAATTTCCGGCGATCATGTGAACGACGTCGGTAAGTATCTCAATATCCCGCTTCCAGAAGCCGGAAGCTGTAATTCCGGTGACCGGAGCACTGATTTCGGTCCGACATCGTCTCAGGGATCAAGAAACAGGGGGTCTTCTGGTTCGGGTGTGTCCGAATCGATGAATCCGAATTCGCCTGACTCAAGCAATTTCGTGGTGGATCAGAAGCTTAAAGTCGAGGAATTGAGTACGAGTAAAAAGAGCAGCGTTTCGAAGAGGAAAAAAGAGGAAGAGATCAGTGAGGAGCACAGGAATCAGAAGTCGAAATTGGACATGAACGCGGACAATCCGAGTAGTTTCGTTGTTGGGAGCGAAGAGGATGAGAAGAAGAGAGCAAGGTTATTGAGGAACCGCGAAAGCGCGCAGCTTTCGAGGCAAAGGAAAAAGCATTACGTGGAGGAGTTGGAAGAGAAGGTGAAAGCAATGCATTCCACAATTACGGAATTGAATAATAAAGTTTCATTTTTTATGGCTGAAAATGTGAACTTGAGGCAGCAATTGGCCGGCGTGAGTGGAATGTGTCCTCCGCCGGTTTATGGTCCGGTGGCTTATCCGTGGGTGCCTTGTCCTCCTTATGTTGTTAAGCCACATGGGTCCCAGGTGCCTTTGGTTCCAATCCCGAGATTGAAGCAGCAGCAGCCTATTTCTGTCACGAAAGGTAAAAAGGTTGAGAGTAAGAAAGGGGAGCGTAAGAGTAAGAAAGTTGCTAGCGTTAGTTTTCTGGGTTTGTTATTTTTTGTTTTGCTGTTTGGTGGGTTGTTGCCAATTGTTAATGTCAGGCTTGGAGGGTATAGGAAGAATGATGTTCATTGGCTGGACTTTGAAAGTGGGAAGATGTATGATCAACATAGAGGGAGGATTTTGACTGTTCATGGACATTCACATGTGTCTCAGGATGTTTCGGCTGTTGGTAATGGGAGTTTTGATATTAGTAACGGAAAACACTGCGAGAGATGTGGAAAGGGATGTTCAGAGTATGATGTTGAACAGAAAGGTGGATTGGATAACTCTGTTGTTAAGGGTAACGATAGTGAGCCTCTTGTTGCATCTCTGTACGTACCAAGGAATGATAAGCTTGTGAAGATTGATGGGAACTTGATAATTCATTCAGTTTTGGCAAGTGAGAAGGCAATGGCTTCTCCTGAGGACCATGAAATGAAAACTAAGGAGAATGTTCCGATCATCCCAAAAGATTCGTCTTTGGCACTGGCTATCCCTAATGGTGGAAGTAATAGAGGTATCCCTGATGCCGAAAGAGATGGAGCCAGACATTCTCGGCATACTTCGCAGGACCATTTGAAGTCTTCTGCTGCTCATGGAAAACTGCAGCAGTGGTTCCATAAGGGCCTTGCAGGTAATTTCTACTCTGTTGTGATGTCAATTTTATGCAGACCAGTGGCTCAGAGTTATGATGCTGTAAGCTGTTAAGATTGGTGCTTGTGATGTCTTATTTGATAGTGGAATTGGGGTAAACAAATGCCTAGCTTAAGGGAAGTTAATTAATTAGGGTAATACTTCTTAGTTCTTACACATTAATGTTAGCTTATTTTTGTAAAAATTTAAGATTGCCTACATGAAAGAAAAAAAAAAGAATGCGACTTTTGCTATGAGTATTGCCGCTTATACCAATAATATAATAGATCAAATTTTTCTCTTTGGTACTTAGGAACAACAGGGGGATAGGCTGAATACATTTGAAGAAATTTTGATTTCAACTTTATATTGAGTAGGTTTCCTCTCCTCTGTCATTTTTCAAAATTTTATTTTGCAATTGCGTGCAGAAAGAGAATTGATTCATTCAATTGTTCATTTTTCTTCCTCCCTTATTTTTTTGTGGTTTATTTATGCTCTGTGATGAATATTATTGACCCAGTTTAAGCTGGTCTGCCAAAAGAGTGCTTTTATTTAATTTTACCATCAGTTTGAAACTTCTTGTGATAATATTGGACATATTATTTTGAATTAAACTTCCAATTCAAGTTTTCATGTTATGTTGAATGCTCTTGTATTCAATATAAAGAGGTTTGTTAAACAGCTATGTGGCCTACAAAATAAAAAAAATGAGCAGCTTGAGCTGATGATTCTTTTCGCTTGTTCTTGGCTTCTGTTAACGCGAACAAACCATACAAAATGCAGAGTTTGGTAACAAGTTTTGTGGATATTAAAACTGGAGTTAACTTTGAAGAAATATTCTTCTCTTCAGGGCCGATGTTGAATTCTGGTATGTGCAGTGAGGTGTTTCAGTTTGACACATCGCCATCTCCAGGAGCTGTTGTTGCTGCTTCATCAGCGATCAACAGAAGAGCAGAGAAGCAGCAAAATGCCACTGATGTCAACAAAGGAAATCATAGAAGGACATTACGAGGTCTTCCACTACATAATTCGAGTTTTGATCTCAATATTACGAGAGAACAAGTTGGAAGTAGTTCTCACAATGAAAACTTGCAAAGCAATAAATCCGCAGCTTCAGTGGTTGTCTCTGTACTTTTTGATCCCAGAGAGGCTGGCGATGGTGAAGTCGATGGCATGATAAGACCAAAGTCTCTTTCAAGGGTTTTTGTTGTCGTGCTTTTAGACAGTGTTAAGTATGTTACTTACTCATGTGTCCTTCCTCGTTCTGGGCCACATCTTGTGACTACTTGAGATTTGGAAGCAGTGGGAGTTGAAAACCAAACGCAGCTCCCAGCTTTGTATATAACAAAATAACTTAATAGTTTTTAACTACAGTCTGCTACCTCCATATGTTCTTTTAACAGTCGCCATGATCAACTGGACTGGTCAGAACATTATGTCCTTCAGTTGAGGCTTAGAAGCATCATCTGCTGTAGAGACTACAATTCGGTTGGCAATGATTAACCATTCATGCAAAATTGCTGTCCATTTATGTGGTTATGATTGATGCTTAAAGTTGAGTATGGTGGTCTTTGATTTGGTTTCTTATCAACATTTATCTGTGCTGGTTTATGTAGAATCTGCAAATGATTATGAATTTATAATGTTATTTATCGAAGATGCACATGGGTATCACTATGAATCTTAGAACAGACTAATTACACGTATGTATGGATTTACTCTCTGACTCTGACATCTATAGACAAACAGCAATAACGGAGGAGGAGGAGGAGGAGGAGAGGCTATTGATAATTACAGATTCTGCGGGGCTCGTTTTGATTGATGATGGTTACTGAGATTCGGTTGGCTCTGAGCTTCGAACTTGTGGGAGTTGATACCAGCTGAGGACTAGAAAGGCACACAGGGAAAGTACGACAATTAACTAACTAAAACAATACTTTTGAGAAAATGATCGATTAACTAAAGTTGGATTGTAGACTGTTGCAGTGTCTGGTACACTATTATGGAGCAACATGAAAATCTCGTGACTATCAGTAAATTCCAGGTATGATGGCTAAGGTACAAAGTCCTCTTTGCGGGCACAACTCCGTCTTAAGAATCTTATATTCTCATAACACTTTTTTTCTCTTTAAAATAATAGTCGGAATAGCATTTACACTTTTTCTTTATTAGATTCTAATCTCATATTAGAATTGTCTTATTCGGTCATTAATTATCTTAGATTTTCTGATACACAAAATTTTTAGAAGAGGCGGGTGTAGAGCATATTTGTCTCCGTATAATAATTATAAGTAGGCAAAAGTTCACTTTTAAGTTTGATTTCAATTAATATTAGTTTGTATTTTTCCATTCTTTTTAATTTCTCCCTTCCCTGAACAGCTAGGACGTAGGTAACGTAACTTCCAGACCATATCAGATCCTCTTTGTTCTTCAGTTTTTATATTTGCAGTGGTGGAAGATGATTGATGATGGAGCATTTTATACTGCCATGAAAGTGAACTGTAAATGAGTACACAGAGTTCCTTTATGGGAAATGAGGGAATCATTCATAAATGGGGAACTACAGTTCTCTGTCACTCTATCAAATAACAGTTATATGGACTTGAAGATAAGGGAAAAGTGGCATCTATTGTTTCTCTAGTTACTATTTTAGGAACAAATTAAGTTTTAACATATATTAATAAGAGTTTACTAACCATTTAAATTATGGTTTATAACCCTTTTTAAAGAATAATATCAAGAATTATGAAAAAAATAAAAAATAAAAAATCACTCTAGTTTTATTTTACATATTAGATAATTAAAGAAGTATATCTTTATAATTAAAACTTTATTTCTTAATTAATAGTTACAGTGACTTGTCTCTTACACTCAAACTGAATTAGTTAAATCTGATTCAAATTGTTATAATTATCTTCAATTATTAATTTAAGTCATATTTAATTAATTAAAATATAATTTAAATTTTGAGTTTTTTAGTTTTGTGTATATTTTATCGTTATTTTTAATTGAAATATAATAAAATCTTCTCAAAATTAGAAAAATTTTAATATTTTATAATTATAAGACTTTTTAAAAGTTTTAAAATTATAGGAGAGGTTTGTATCTTTTACCCAACCCTTATACATCATAAACATATTTTATATTTTTATGAAAGAAACATATTTAATATCATTTGTAGAAAGCTTTGGTTGGTAATTTTATTTATAAATTAGTTTATAATTATTCCATGATTTTAGGAACTAAAGTCCAAATCCTTGGGAAGTCCAACGTAAGAATGGTTGTTACTTGTTAGAGAATAAAAAGAATACCCCAAATGAGAAAAACAAGTGAAAATGAAGAAACCCTGTAGAAACAAACACTTCAACCTGCCAACTGGCAAGTCATGGTCAAAACTGAAACCCAAAAAGGGAAACCTGAAAGAAGCTTACTTTTTCTTTTTTGAAAAGGAAAAAAACACATACAAATATATTTATAGGTTAAAAAGACTAAATTTAAATTAAAACGAGAATTTAAAATAATTACACTAATTAAATTTAATTTTGTAAGTTTCGAAAAATAATATCTTTACTAATTAAGAGTAAAACATATTCTTAAACTTTTCTAAATTTTAAATCCCAAATTCAGCATATCAGGATTTATTTTCATTATTATTAAATTTTGTAGGTTGAATTAAATTTATATTAATAATATTTAATTAATTTTCATTTTATGTTTTTTAATTGTATATATCTTGTATTATTTTTAAATAAAAATAAAAAACTAAAAATAATAATTTTTTAAGCTGTAAGAGAAGGTTGAACTTTTCCAAAAAGGAAATGAATAATTTATTAAAAAGTGAAGTTGAGTGGTTTGAAGGAAAGTGGTTGTTCTGGTTCTTTTGGCCGAGAATATACACATAAGCAAATTCCTCACAACACCTGGTTTGTGTACAAATCCAAAACAGAGAAAGGACTCAATCTATTCTGGAGTAAGAGACTGAATCTGGTCTAGACATTTTCTCGAGAAAACAAAAACTTGACGGTGAAAAATTTTCCTGCTCGCGTGAAAGTTCTTTGTCTGAATCTAACAAAAAGCAAAGCCGAACCTATACTAGATAAACCCACGTTTGTCTCTGTCGAGATTCTCGGATTCTCTCTCTCTCTCTTGATCACCATCTCCTGTCCTTGTATCCTTTGGTTAACAGAAAGTAACAAAAATCCTTAATTGTCAGCTAACAATTGCAAAGATCGAATTTTGGTTGATACCCATCACTTCTTTTTCAAGGAAATTTTCTCTGCCGATCATCTTGTTGTCTGATACTTCTTTTCTGGTTGTTACAATCCATGAACGTAGATTTTAGGTTTCTGGGTCGCTCTGAAGTTGTATAGAGAGTTACTGAGCACATCATTAATAATCTGAGGAGAGATTCGTTGATCCGGGTAATCGGGTCGCAATGAAACAAGAATCACTTGATTACTGGAGGAACTATTTCAGAGCGGCGAACTCCGATATTTTTGGTATTATCGATTATGCCATCACGGTTGCTGCCTCTGATTGTCCCAAAGATTTTCGATTGAGGAGGGATCGTATTGCGGAGAGATTGTTTTCTTGCAGACTTACCAGGTGCTCCGGATGCGACCGCGTCGAACTGGCGGTTCCGGATCATGATAGCGACGGGGAAAGTGATCGCTGCAAGATTAGGGATGGTGTTAGTGACGACGATGATGATAATGATGATGACATAGAGATCGATATTGAAGGTGGATGTGAGTTTGAAGATGGTAGTGGCAGTAAAGAGAGCAAAGTGAATAGTTGCAACAATGGAGAAGTGAATGTGAACGATTATCAGTTGGTTAGCAATTATGGTTATGATGAGGCTGAGGCTTTGACTGACGAGATCGAGGAGGAGTCTCAAATTGTTGGAGAGGTCTTGAGGATCAAGAACGTCCTTCTGGGTAGCAAAGATGAGGTATATATGCTCTTATAGGCACATAAACTAAGATAGTATCAATTTGTTGATTACCAGATAAGTTTCTGTGTGGACTCTTTCCTTTTCTGGTTTAGTTTTTAGCAGATATGATGCTTGTCTGGTGCGGAACTGTTCAAAGATTCTTGCAGGGTTTTCCATTTGCTCTCGTGTCTAATTGCTAGTTCTTCTTATGACAGTCTGATACTGTGTTATTCGAGTCATTGAGGAGGCTTGAATTGATGGCTTTGACCGTCGATATCCTTAAGGTTTGTTTCATCTTTTGATGTTGAATTGAAGTATAAGAAGCATTTCACTGTTTGTTTCGGGGTCTACAACTGATTTCTTATACTAACCGTGCTTGTGCTTGTGCTTGTCTTCTGATAGGCAACTGAGATTGGAAAGGCTGTCAATGTCCTCAGGAGACATGGATCAAGGCAGATTCGCGAACTTGCACGAACGCTGATAAAGTACTGTCTTCTCTTGCCTCAGCAGTTTGATTCTTCCTTTGTTATATTTCAGCAAGTAACATGATATTGATGTACGAACGTAGTAAGCTAAAACACTGTCATCCAGGCTTTCAACTCTTGAGAATGCTCTGAACACTGCATAGCTAGTAGCTGCCATGACTTTGTCTATTTTAACTTTTTCCTTTGAAATGCAGTGGATGGAAGGTTTTGGTGGATGAGTGGTGTGATGCTACCAAGGCTCTTGGAGGTGGGAACTTGCTTATTACTATTAATGGAGAGTTTTGCATTTTTGCAATTTAAATTGTTTCTGGAATCTGAATTGGTAAGGGTTTTAGGTGATGAAGGTACTCCAGAGTCTGTTAATCCATCTGTTGTCGAAGAAGAAGAAGAAGGAGAAGGGCTTCCGTCTCCGCCTCTAGATGAAGCAGTTTTCTTTGCAACTCAGCCCACTTCAATGGAGCTCTCGCAGGTGCTTGTCTTTCTCTTTAAATGTTTGATTAGGGCTGTTCAGTTGCTCGTGTATCCTTACTCCCTTTTCCTTTTCTGTTAATTTTTCTGTGCAGTTCTTTGATGGCATGGATGATTACGAAAGTGAGTTCAATTTGCCCACCTGTTGTGTTTTCCTTATGCAGCTTTTGTCTTTTGCTTCTTTCTTTTAATCCCAAATACATTGTTTCAGTTCCTCAAAGCAGTGGGGATTTCATCAAGAACCGTGATAAAGGAAGAAAGCCACCGGCTGAGAACCAACATATGACAAAGCGGAAACAGCATCCTACAAACGAGGCGAATGTTCTAATGAAGGACGACGAGAGGGAGCTAGTGAAAAGACAAGAAGCTCCCATGAAGGGAAGTAAGTCATCGAACAATAATTCTGGACCTGGAAGACCACCAAAGGCAAGTCTTCAGCATAAGGCAAGTAACGAATTGAAGTTGCAGCAAAATCCCGTAAAGATCACAAGTCAGAGAAAGCCTTCAAGTGTTCAACAAGATGTAAGCATGAAATTTAATGCAGGCCTGTTTATGGAATGTAAATGCAGTTTGAACACGTGGGATTCTAATTTTATCTTGTCTCTGTTCTTTTTCAACTAGAAAATTAAGTGTTCAGATGAAGCTGCTGTCCAAATGAAGCTTGAAGCCACTACGAGAAAACTCCAGGAACGTTATCAGCAGGCTGAGAATGGTCAGTCTTCTTCTAGAAAAATTACATGTGGTCCTCTTTTACATGTTTCATTTTCATACCGATACAAATTTAGTTGGAGCAATGCAGAGAAATTCGAGTTTGGGACTGGATAAATTATCTCGATCAATGAGCCTCGCAGCTTATTGATAAAAACATTCTTCATTCTTGTTTAACAGCAAAGAGGCAACGGACGGTTCAGGTGATGGAGTTGCACGATCTCCCTAAGCAAGGACATGTCCAGAAAAATCCACACGGAAGACCTGGAAACCATAGTCGGAACTGGTTACACGGCCGGAGGTAACTTCTGTAGCTTCGCCGACTGGATTTTACTAGCATATCCAACTTTCTTCCGTCCTCAAATTTGGTGGAAGTATCGACATATGAACTCTGTGGTACCTATCACTTGCTTGAGACCACTGGGAAAAGAATCCAAGCATTGAAGTGAGACTATTCTGCATCCAAAGCAAACCAACATTTGGAACACTTTTCTGTGCTTATCAAATTAGGTATACAGGCATTGATTGTTTCACAGAATTTTGTGGAGCAAGTTAGAATTCTTGACTTGGTAATGTATTAACAATGTGTAGAGAACCCTGAACATGAGCCTGCCCACTTAAGCAACAGCTTCCCAGCTTAGTTTTTACTTATTCCTACTTCTCAGGAAAGATTAGACATTTACACCATGAGAATGTAATACATGTATTTGCACAGAATAAGTTCTGTTCATTGATGATTCTGTAAACTCATTGATATGAATGTACAAGCTCATAGGAGATTTTGTATTTGATGTTAGCGGTTTAAAGTTTTTTTTTTAATAAATAATTAAAGGTAAGATTACGTACTATTAAACTTTTAAAAACTCGAGTTTATTACGTGATCGGAATAGAATTAGGAATATGAAGAAGATACATTTTGTAAAGATAAGTATTTATAAATTAAATTTATATAAAATGTGTTGAGTGCTCTTTTAATCATTAAAGGAATGAAAACTGTTTTGAGTTTTGACTTCTTGGTGGCGGCAGCGTGCGGCGACGCTCCTTTGTCGGCGCGTGGAAAAATCTACCCTGTATATTCAAATCAGTTTTTGCGTGTCATGGATTGTTGACGCTGACCTAAGACACGACGTGTCCTGTTTTGCCCTGTACATTTTTGACTTTTTATCCAGTCGACAGTATTCCGTATGGGCCCCACGCTGTTGCGGCTCCACGTGATATTCATGCGACTTCCCACGCTTACATGCACATTCTACCTTTCATTTTCCTTATTATTTGTTTTTGCTTTGTCTCTCTCTCTCTATGCTTATCCTTTAAATTTCTTTTATGTAATAATATATAATTAATTATAAATTTTCTATAAAATAATATTTACATCATAATCATAAGTATTTCTTATATGTAAAAATATATATAGTTGTGAAATATAATGTATAAAATTCTTTTATTTGAAATATTGTAGATAAGGATGCATTTCTTCTCTTTATTACTTAGGTCAATTAAGCTCTAACAAAGACATAACAAATTTTCTTACCTTAATTATTTTATTTTTAAAAATAAAAAATTATACAAATAAAAGAAGTCTTGCAAATCTGAAGAGATTCAGTAATACGTAACTTTACTCCTAATAAATGAAGAAGTTGCCTCCGAATGACCAAATGAGCTTCTAAATAATATTTGACTCAAATTTGATTATCTAATTGTTTTTTATAAGGTATATTTGAGTTGCAATTCTTTAATTGAAATTTAGCTAACCACCAACTAACTTTCAAGCAAGCAATTCATATGTAGGAATGTCAATACTAGGTGGCCAATGGCCCAGCCTGGCCATGGACTGACCGTGCTAACTTGAACTATCTTATATTTTTAAAAAAAGTAAAAAATGACATTGTCTTTGAAGTAATAGTCAGGTCAGGCTGACCACTTTTAGCTCGTACTCCGTCCATAACTCGGTCAACCTAGGTCAAAATCGGGTTAGGCTAAATCAAAATTGACATTCCTATTCATGTGAACCATATAAAATAAGTTTTAGTTTCTAACCAATAAGAAAGATTTATCAACAATATATAAAATCAAGAGAAAAGAAAATTTCCCTTTAATTATTAAAAATTTTAATTATAAACTAAATTCTCTATCCTTCTTTATTTTTTTTAAACTTGTGTTGCATATTTTTCATTGAGTGTTGTTAATAAACTTATAGTCCATGTAACATGTTCTAATTAGGTAACACATTTTACACATTTTTCACCTACTCTTATGGGTTAGATGTTGGTTGTCCTAATTTTACATCAGTACCGTTGTATGTGACATCTTGAAAATGGCATGCAGGATAGAGAATCTAGGCCATGGAAAACTTGTGGTGCTTAGCAGAAAGGCCATGACTGGCCAAAAATTTGCAAACTCCTTCTTAAAATATTATATGGTCATCTTAAATTAAGAATATTGAATTTAAGATTATTTAATTTTTTTAGACTTTGAATTTTTTAAACATGAAATATTATTCAAATTTTAATTTTTTAAAAAACTAAGTTTGATTTTGATTTAAAACCCAATCATTTTATATTATTTGGAAAATTAATTTTTGTTTTATCCTAAAACTATAATTAAGCCATTATAATCCTTTTTTCTTATATTTCATGACTCCTAAATTTTGAAATTTTCAATAAGTAGCATTACGTATTTTCTACAAATAAATTATCCGAACCTAATTATCTGACCCAAGATTAATTGAGTTTCGAGTTTCAAATCGAACCATAAGCAATTCAAACCAAGCTCAAATTTAATTCATTGTCATCCCTTATATAATTAAGACTAAGAAATTAAAAAGTAACTAAAAAAAAAACGAACTCCCCTTACAGAAGCAAGAAAGAGAGAGCTAGGTGGGTCTCAGGAAGGTCCAAAGACATGCACATCTTCCATTTTAATCACATGCTTTTGTCTTTTGTCATTTTCCAAGATTTGACTATCAAATAAGCCCTCACGAACCTTGACCATGTTCACGAACTTGGTAACTGAATTTGTCATATAAATGCATATCGATCAATTCTTCAGGATGACTGGATAATCGTATGAAGTGGTCAAAATCATTCACCATTAATTTAAATCTACGGTCAATAGTGGACCAGAATTTTATAATTTATTCATTAAATAAAGTTTTTTCTCTCCAATTATAATATTGGTCATTAGAAAATTAAAAAACCTAAAGTGGTCGTTTTGATTTTTTCTAACTTATAAGTTTTATTTACGAATAATAAAAATCAATAATTATTATTCTCCGAGTACGTCGTCGTCATCACACTTAGTTCAAAATTTCGCAATAAAACAGAGTTTGGAAAGGTCTGATAATACGCAGCTTTATCCCTATATAATAGAGAGACTGTTTCTGATAAACCCATGTGCAAATATACATACTAATTTGTAGTTACAAACTTTTATTAAATTATTAAACTAATTAGTAACTTATAATCACCAATGTTCATAATTTTTGTTTCCAACATAATATTGCCCCGATTGATAATATTTTTATAAATATATTTTCTTCATAATTAATGAGATTGTATCTATTTATTTTATATATTTGAATTAAGAAAACTTTCTTTTTACCAAGGCTTTAAAAAGTCTTGTGTTTTATAATATTTAATATAAATTAGATTATTCAAGTCCGAATTTGTATGACTAAAATTAAAGAAGCTACGGGCCTATATCTTATGTCCATGTCCTCAACCATAGCCAGCAATACGAGCCCACTACTAAGCTTTGCTTAATTGAGTTTTGAGATCATCAAATTAAAGAAGAAAGGTATTGTGGAAGATTAATATTATCATCATTATCATACCCAGTTTGAAGTCTTGCAATAAAACGAAATTTGGAGAGGTATGATAGTATGCAGCCTTATTCCTATATTGTAGAGAGACTGTTTCTGGTAAATCCACGTGCGGATGTGTATTGTAAATAATAAAATGTTTTTATTAATAATGATATGTTTTACGAGAAAATTGGTCAAAATTGTGTAATTTTCATTTCTTTTCCAACTTATTATGGTACTAAATGTGCCAAAAGATTACTTTGTGACTTTGCTTTGTTCATGAGGATAAGAACGACTAGAGAAACATGTGTCCTTATCTTGTTAGCTACATTCTCAAGATAAAATTAAGATCAAGAAGGCACTTAATGTGGTTAAGCACATGTTTCCAATTTCAATTATACAAGTAATTCCATGTTTAGCAATCAAATACACGAAGACCCTTTTGCTTATACATCATGTTTACCACCTTTGAACTACAAGTTGATTTTGCCAATACATAGAAGAGAGTGAAGAACACAGATTGTTCATCTGTGGTGGTATGAATGCCTTCGTACCTGAAGTTGCTTCAATGGCAACTTCAATAATGTGGAAGGTAAGTAGGTAACAACTAACATGGAGGATACGTGGAACTAAAATGTCTTAGAATATTTGTGGTGGGAATCTTTTGCTTGTTCAAGAAGGAAAGCCAGAGATTTAATTTCTTGTTAATGTCAAAACCAGATTGGCATGGGCAACCAAATCACTTGGTCCACTTACTCTGCATTTCTGTGTCGTTTCATTTCATTCACTTATTTTTTTAATATTTATATAAATGTGTGAATGAGATGAGATGAAACAGAGTAAGAACAGAATAAGTAAAACGGATGATATATCCATCAAAGTAAAAAGAAAAAGAAAATTTTATTTGAAAATCATTTATTATTTAAAATTACGTTAAAAGTACAAATTCATTTTTTAAGTTTTTATAAAATTTTATATTTTAATATTTATAAGTTAACTTTTAATGTTAATATATTCACGAAACAATTCTTCTATGCCAAATGAATTAATAATGTATGATATTTCTTCTGTAATAATAAATTTGATAAAACTAGAGTAAAAAGTTTACTTTAAATATTTTTAATACTTATAAAATCTTATTTAAGGTTAGCATCGTTATAAAAAATTATAATTTTTCTCAAAAAAGACATAACATAATTGAAATTTCTTAATTTAGTGCAATTTCATAAATAAATTTTCAAAGATTGTACAACTCAAGTCAAAGCGTTACTTTTATTGATATAATTAATAGTTAAATACTCACATGATACATATTAGTTAAAACAACCTTTTAACTTAAGGCTATATTTCTTTTCCAAAAAAAAAACTTAAGCCTATGTATAATTGGGGATTTATTAATGGAATATAATGGTATGTAATACTATTATATCGTTTGGGAGGAGAGTTTATAATAGAATAGAATGAAATGATATGGAAATGAGGGTTTCATATTATATCTCATTTCATCCTAAATAGTAAAAATAAAAAACCTCCGATTTGGAAGGGTTTAGGATGAAATGTAAAATGATAATCAACTTTACACGATATTACATTATAAATCCTCCATTCAAACAACATTTTCACTATATTACATTACGAACCTTTCCATCCCTCCCAAATAGGGGCGGATCCATAAATTTTTTTGAGTGGGGGCAAAATTTTAATAGGAATAAAATTTTATTTTTAATGAGGGCAAAATTTTAATAGGAGTAAAATTTTATTTTTTATGGGGGCAAAAACTTATAAAATTTTTTAAAGAAATCTATTGGAGGCAGTGGGGCCGCTACTCCCAAACAATAATTTCTAATATTACGTTCATTTACATTTTATTATATTATAAATCATTCTATTTTATTTCATTACGTTTCATTTTATTAAAAATTTTACATCCAACTAAACATAACTTGATTCATATAATCGTCTTATTGTGAAAAAAAAAGCCGCCCCGCCGCAGCAGGCGGGTTGGTTCCTCTGTCGTCACCAGTTGGCGAGAAGTAAGTTGCAATAACAAGTAAAGGCGTCACTCACGGATGAGAAGACCTGACTTTAGTAATAAAGAGCAGAAGTTTATCCTTGTTATTATGGTTTGCCACCTCATGCACAAGTGTATAGATATATAAGAGTCATTGGCAACTTGTCGCCTAGTAAACACATCTCTAACCTTTGAAAGTACCTTTGCAAAAGATACAATCTTGTCAATCCCATAAGCTTTTTAAGGTCAGAATTTCAATTAGGGTTACATTCCTGTAAAACTAAGCCAAACCTTTAATGGTGTTAAGATAATGTCATAGAAAATGTATACCAAGTTGAACACATTTTGCACTTAGCAAAGTAAGTGTTACAAAGCTTCTTTCTCGTTTACTTACTAATCTAAAAGTTTTAAGCTTCAATTGCCGTCATGGATTACTTGTTACTTTTGTAGTAATAAGAATAATTAACTGAGAATAAAAATATGTTAAATTTGCAAGTAAATTAAATTTATCGTTTAGTTCTCGAATATTGATTTATTAAATAATTTATTTGAAACACACGATTTAAAAATTAAAAAAATCTTGATTTACTAATTCACATTCAAATAACAATCATTATAAATTTTACCATTATCCAAATAAATAGATCAAACCGTCTTATTTGATCTTGATCATGCTCGAGTCATGCAACTTAAGTCTATCGAATTATTTAAAACAACATTATTTTATAATAGTAGTCAAAAAAAATTTCGAGTTTCAAACCTAAGCTTCACTCAAAATTCAATCAATTCAAACTTAATTTATTAATTTCGAGTTAAGTTGAGTCAAACGGAGTTAAATAAGTTTTACCATCCCTACAATTATCATTTCAGGTCTAAAGAATATATCAAGAGAAGATTTTAACTATCCCATATTTACATCCAAGAGAATCGGTATTATGAACAAACATAGAACAATACTTCTCAATTAAATATAAAAAAACTAAAATTTAAACGATTCTTTTATTCAAATGTAAACAAAGAAATTGGTAATTTAATTTGAGCAATGTACTCAATTTTTTAGATTAATTAGTTTAATCTTTAGTACAATTTCCACCTAAAATGATGCATTAACACATGTTCCTAAGACAAATACTACACTCCTCTTGAGCACTTTGAGGTCAACTACACTTGTATGTATACAAGGCTAACATGTATAGGCCTTTTGCCTTTTTTTAAAGGAGATGGAGACTCATTTGATTTGGTTACTTGTAAAACAAATGTACTAGTGCCTAACATTTGACTCAATCTTAATACGTTTGTCTAAGTCAACATGGTTCAATCATTAATTAGTTTTTACTTTAGTTGTTGTCCATTAACTAATTGCCACTTACCTTATTCAAACCATAGTCAAACTATCACATTAGGAATGCAATAACTCCGCCTTATTTTCTGGTTGACATGCCATTTTCATAATAATTTGCATGCCGAACATCATCAAAGCTTGTTAATACTTGTACGGTAATGCTAAATTTTTTTAATTTTATTCGATCTTTAATCGATTTTATGGCGGTCTAATACATGTTGAACCTTTTAAATTTTAAATATTTTGTTTTACCAATTTAACTTTTATTCTAGTTTTGAAAACATTGAATTTAAGTTAGAAATTGAATTTTCAAAAAAAAAGATAGAAATTGAAATTTTGAAATTATTTTTAATTTAAGTTTTAACTCAATTTAAGATCTAATTAATTTAATTTTTTTTGTTGTCGATCTGAGTTGGATTCCAATATCATAGTCAAACTATCACATTAAGAATGCAACAACTCCGCCTTATTTTCTGGTTGGCATGCCATTTTCATAATAATTTGCATGCCAAACATCATCAAAGCTTGTTAATACTTGTACAGGAATGCTAAAAACTAATCTTGGAGGTTTAACACTAACTATGCCTTAAAACTGCTAAAATCTTGACTCCTCGTAACCAAAACCTCAAAGTCAGAATTATGAATTAACCCACTTTTGTTTATGTAAAGCTTATTTTCTCCCCCAAAAGCTGAAACTTTATGATAATCTTCTTATGATGACAAACTCTTAAGCTTGTTAAATTTCCTGATTGTATTGAACTCAGATTATCAGCCTAGCCCAACCCATGGAAATGGGCCATCAACAAGTACAAATACAAGCCAGCTACTGTCATGCATGGTACATGAAAAGAGAGGTAAGCCTAATAAGTTCAATGGGGATCAGACATGTGGTCTAAATACTTCGTAGGAGTTAGGAAGGCTGTTTGAAGAGCATCCAAATGCAAATACCATATGAAGTTTCGTCCAGAATTCATAACAGTTTTCGCAAAAATCAGTAAATGGATATGTGATTCCATTGGTGGAGCAAAACCTCCCCCAAATTACTCCTAATCTACGTAGCTGTAGGTAAGGATGAGAATGGACCAAAATTAAAATTTGCCCGTTTGCGTATTCAGGTCAAGCAAGATCAACCTCAATAATAGTTTTTTCTTTTTGCTCAAAACATGTGATATGTTATTGTGCATATTATTTAGCATACATTCAAAAAATAATAACCATGCCAAAACATGTGATATGTTATACCAAAGTTGGAATAACAAATAAAAATCAGCAAAGGAAAATGAGATAGGGAAACAGCTTCGATACAATAATAGCAGTAGATGATATGTCGAAGTGATGAGAGAGCAAAAACAATACAGAAAAAACAAAATAGACATCGCATCGCAACTACTTCCAAGGAGCATACACATATCGACTTTGCCCCGCCTTAACCAAAGACCAATCCCTATTATTAACTAGGGGAAGAAAAATGACTTTTTTCTCACCCTCCCAGCATTTCTTCATTTACCCATCTTAGACCTGATACAAAACTTAAATGTTATGTTGATATTCTTCTTTCCAGATACACATGGAGAAACATGAGTACACACGATACAACAAATCTAGGTGAAGCAGCAATCATCAGAGGTCTTACTTCTCATTTTGTCATTTGATCCCTTCACATGTGCTCCACTGCCTCCTCTTCTTCATCCTCGTACTCACCCTCCTCATCAGCAGTAGCATCCTGATATTGTTGGTACTCGGAAACCAGATCGTTCATGTTGCTTTCAGCTTCAGTGAACTCCATTTCATCCATCCCCTCACCTGTATACCAGTGCAAGAAAGCCTTTCTCCTAAACATGGCGGTGAATTGTTCACTCACTCTCCTGAACATTTCCTGTATGGAGGTTGAGTTCCCAATGAAGGTGGATGCCATGGACAGGCCCCTTGGAGGAATGTCACAGACACTGGATTTCACATTGTTTGGAATCCACTCCACAAAGTATGAAGAGTTTTTGTTCTGGACATTGATCATTTGCTCGTCAACTTCCTTGGTGCTCATCTTGCCTCGGAACATGGCAGATGCTGTCAGGTAGCGCCCATGCCTTGGATCAGCAGCACACATCATGTTCTTGGCATCCCACATTTGTTGGGTCAATTCAGGGACGGTCAGAGCACGATATTGTTGAGAGCCACGAGAGGTCAAGGGGGCAAAACCAACCATGAAGAAGTGGAGACGAGGGAAGGGGATGAGATTCACGGCAAGCTTTCTGAGATCTGAGTTGAGCTGACCTGGGAACCTGAGGCAGCAAGTGACTCCACTCATGGTTGCAGAGATCAAGTGATTCAGGTCACCAACTGCAGTAAAACCATGTATATCAGTTTCTACATTGCAACAATTATCCAACATAATGACTAAGGTAGTACAGTAAAATCATTGATGATGTGAAATTATACAAAGCCAACATCAGAATGATGATTAAGCATTGAAATGGAGAAACCATCTCCACTTCTCTTCAAGAATTATAATGCCAATTACTGAACGATTATACAAAATTTTAGACATAGATTTCAGTCACGCCCAGAAGTAAAGAATTGTTAAACAGTGTTCAGTGTTCAGTGCACTAAGAAACTGATTTAGGAACAATTAATGAAGTGGTTGAGGATATGGCAGTGTGACATGGACAACATTGTTTTGAACACCAATGTCAACCAGAAATTTTAAGCCAACAGATTCAAAAGCTAGGCAATTCAGAGCTACTTACAGCTGGGAGTAGTCAGTTTTAAAGTCCTGAAGCATATATCATATAAAGCTTCATTATCCAAGACCATGCACTCATCTGCATTTTCAACAAGCTGATGAACAGAAAGAGTTGCATTATAAGGTTCAACCACTGTGTCTGAGACCTTTGGGGATGGGAACACAGAGAAAGTGAGCATCATCCTGTCAGGGTACTCCTCACGAATTTTTGATATGAGCAAAGTACCCATTCCAGAACCAGTACCCCCACCGAGTGAGTGGCAAACTTGGAAACCTACATAAATAAGAGAAAGAGCAAACAAAGCTTAGTTAGCTATTCATAAGTTTTACCCTTTTAAGAGGATATGAAATAACCAATGCATCACATTCTTCAACGTTAGAAATCTTCCGACAAACCTTGAAGACAGTCGCAATTCTCCGCCTCCTTTCTCACAACATCAAGAACAGCATCAATAAGCTCAGCACCCTCAGTGTAGTGACCCTTGGCCCAGTTGTTCCCAGCACCAGATTGTCCAAATACGAAGTTATCAGGCCTGAATATCTGCCCATAAGGACCAGTGCGGACACTATCCATGGTACCTGGCTCCAAATCCATGAGCACAGCGCGAGGAACAAATCTCCCACAGGAAGCCTCATTGTAGTAGACATTAACACGCTCCAACTGCAGATCTGAGTTCCCAACATACCTTCCAGTCGGATCTATTCCATGCTCATCACAAACAACTTCCCAAAACTTGGAACCGATCTGGTTCCCACACTGTCCACCTTGAACATGGAGGATCTCTCTCATTTTTTTCCCTGCATTACCAACAAATATGAGAAATTATATTTTTAAAAATCATTCTAAAATGTCAATCAAGCTAAATCTCACACATGCAAACTAGTTAATCCCGAAACAAATCACACCTCCCGTTATTAAGTTGGAAGTCATTAACTGATAAAACACAAATTTAATGAATTTAAAAAAATTAACTGATTAAGCGCAAAATTAGCAGTTTCAGAACAAAACTAACAGATTTAGGGCAGAATCGATTGATCAAGTAAAATCAATCGATTGAGTACGAAATTGATACATTTTCAAATTCTTAATAGATATACTGGATCTTTTTTGTTTCATTAAAATAAAAACTTCACACACTCAATCAGTGAACAGTTAAATAAAGCTCAAAAAACACGTGAGATCTGGCAATTTAACAACTCAAATTCTAGTTAAAATCTACAACAAATCTAGTCACGCTATAGTAGAAATGACTACATTGAAAATCGGTATCATATTTATAATTAAAAAATTAAAAAAAATCCAGCAATAAGCAAGAGTAAAACATATATCACAAAATACATAAAGCAAAAGATCAAAGTTCATTAAAAATGCACAGATCTGTTCAGATAAATACATAATGTGAACTTGAAACCATAGATCTAGAGCGACAGAGAGTACCTGAGAAAAGATTGCCTAAAAGAAATTTCAAATTTCGAAATTTAGAGAGAGAGAGATATTTGTGAGGAAGTGCAGCAGATAGAGTGGGATTTATATATAGAGTAGAGTGAGATCGGACGGTGCGTGATTGTTCCCTCCTATTTTGTTTGCACACGTTTGCCGCCGTTCGATGGTTGTAACGGACGGTCCAGATTTCGATTTGTTTGGATGCTTTAATCACGGTTTTTTGTTTTTAAATTTTGGGGTTAAGCCTTGAATTGACCCATTTGCCCCTAAGCTTGTATTAGTATATCAGTCCTTTGACTTCGGTAGTTGAACAATTATTGACGAATGTCTTTAGGGTTAAATCACCGACATAAACTCTGATATATTTACCAGAATGTCCCCTTCTGGTCTTTAATTCTTAATAAAATAAAAGAAAACACCTAATCACTAGTAAAGACAAAAAAATAAATCTCTGAAATTAAAAAAAATGTAAGAAACAAAAAAGTCTTTTAGTAATAAAATGATCCACGAATCGATACATTATTGCTTTAATTATCTTTCGAAAAAAAGGTATGATAAAATATATTCGATAAATTTATATTTAAATTTTTATTGGCATATAAAACATTTGTAATTTACTTTTAAATTTATTAGAATTCACATTTTAATTTTAATTTCATTTAATGAATTTGTTAAAAGTTTTATATAAAATTTTAAATTTTAATTAGTTTGAAACTTTTTATTCATCATCTAAATATGACTACACTTGGACTTAGGCTCGACAATTAAGTATGGTAATTGGCCCAGCTCAACCTTTTTAGAATACGACTTAAATTTAATTAGTTTCAAGTTGTGTAATTTGAGTAATTTTAAAATTTATCGAAACAACATTGTTTTACATTAAAATCAAGTTATTTTATATTAAGCCTCGGATTGACTTTAAAATTTCGAGTTTAATCAAGAGATTACTAAACTTGAATTTGGATCGGTTCTAATTTGGACTTATTCTCTATCAACAGTTTGAATTTAATTAGAATTCGAGTTAAGCTTAAAAATTTTAAATAAAATTTCGCATACAAGTGTGTTTAAACATATAAATAAAAAGAATGGGCAAAAACGTAATTTACTTAGTTGTTTAGAGACAAAAGCCCAAGTCTATGGTCCAAAATGGTAATTTAAAAGAAAGTGAGTGTCATTTAAAATAATAATAAAAGATCGCCGGAGATATTTAATCTTTCGTGCCATTGGTGCTGTCAGGCCAGCCCAATAAAACTATTTCCTTTTCATTTCTTAAATTAGCGTGCCAATTCAAATCACCTCCACATTATAGCGCGTGTAAACAACGGAGCTCTCCTCTATTACATTGGGTATTTATATAATTTTGATATAGTTTTATATGTTATTTTATGTACCCAATTATCATTTTACAAGTCCAAATTCCGTAAAATTTTAATGAAATTAGTAAATTCTTAAAATTTAAAATGTTAATTTGATATATAATTTAAACTTTTGAAAATTATTATTGGAATTTAGATCACAATCCTTAAATAAAATTACTAAATTAAAATTTTATTATATTTGAATTTTTTATAATCTAGGACATTCACTCTTAATTTTTATTGAATTTTATTAAATCCTCAAAACTTGAATTCTTGAAATTCCAAATAATAAATAAAATGTGATTTAATTATATGACTCTAAATGTGTTTAAATTTTGTCATTTAGAAAAAGTCTCTCCATTAGTTAAGGGTAAGGTTGCGTATTATTGGATCTCTTTATATTTCGCTTATAGTGAAATTTTTACTAGGTTGTTGTTGTTGTGTTTAAATTTTATGTATTTAAAATTTTATTTTTTAATCTTTTAAAATATATTTTCAAGTTAAATCATTATTGATGTAAATATTTTTATAACTGTAAAAATTTAATTTGTTAATTAAAGAATAATAATATTAATTAATTTCAAATTCAACTTATAAAAATAAACTAAAATTTTATATTTTAAATTCTTTAAAAATAAACTATTAATTCAATATTATAAAAAAATTAGCTCATATGTTTTATTAAATCCGCTAAACTTAAATATTATGTAATTTTGTGAACCAAATTAAAAGTGAAAAAAAACAGAGAATAAGAGGATATCGGATGGCGAAGGCGCGTGTGGATCGAGAATAGAAACTAACGAAAAAGACAAAACTGTGGGAAGAATAAGCAGCAACTCACATGAGATAAGGTTTCCAATCACAAACGCAGACATGTGAACTGCCGCTTTGCCACCCAATTACTATTATTATCATTGTTTCCCTCCCTTTTTTTGTTTTTCATCGCCAACCAACCAACCAACCAACCAACGCATGTAACCTAAAAACTCTTGACAAAGTTAAGAGAACCTGACCCATTCTAACACTCTGGTTAGAACTTAACCGAACCGTTTCTAGATCAGATTCAGATCTTCCCAACTCAAGTGAATGAGAGGTTTTTCCTTGGTTTAAGGAGGCATGACAAAGATTCTAATCTAAAACTATCGAGCTTGAACTGAGTTGATAACATTTTAGACTGAAATTGAGTTTCTTTTTTACAAATTTGGCTTCTATCGAACTTCGGATGCTTGACCTAGTCTAGTCCGGCTCAACTTGAAGTTTGAAATTTTAGAAAATAATGTCATTTTTATTACAAAAGTTGCTTGGATGTAAATGTTTTATATTTCAAACCTAACCTCAGCAAAATTTTAAATCAAACTCGAGCTTGGACAGGTCCAAACTTATCCCGATCCGTTGCTACCGTCAACTTTAGGGTTAAAGTATACATATGATTTTATATTTGACGCAGTTATTTTTATTTTTGAATTTAATGAACGTCTATTGAGTAAGTTAGATTAAAAATTTTATTCAATTTTACAATGTCAATTAAAGATATTAAAATTAATAAAATACTAAAATCTCGATTTATTATAAGTATAACTTAAAATTTAACTTTGATAATCTTTATCATTATTCTTATTAACACCATATAATACCAATTATACCATCCTATCAAGATTGATTGACATAACTTAATAGTTAGGACTTTGAGGATTGTTGAGGAGATAGCATTCATGAAAAAAGGAGAGGGTTGCAGTGGATTATCAATACATCAAATGAGATGCTTTCAACACTTTACTTAATCAAGGTGGTCTGGTTTGGCTTCCAATTATTGAAGCTGTGACATCGTTGTCATTATTGCACTTTAATGCCACAGAAGGACCTAATATTGGTCATTGACGGTGATAGTGCGTTTTCATACGGGTTTCCTTCTCAAGGTTGGGAAACGACTGGGTGGAGTCAGGCTCAACCCAAAGTCAAGCTCGACTCGATAGTTTCTACTCGGAGCTTGGACCTGGCTTGAGACTTGATCTAGTCAGAGGCAGTCAAGCTCAAGCTTGACTTGACTTGGCCCAATTCATCTTATTTTTATAATTATCGAACTTCAGATATGGATGGTAATTGGGCTCCTAAAACGTTATTCTTTTAAGGAGTAATGTTTCTATCCCGGCCGATTTTATCTCTATCCTCCACCAACCCAAAACCTTATTATTTTAAAGATTAATGTTTCTTTCCCTAAAAAGTATATCTTTCTAAATGACTTCAGATTGTCCAATTCCTTTTCCAAGCGACTATCATGCAATCTCGAACATTAAACGTGAAACCTGAGATATAAAAAACTTGAAGTATCTCCCTCATGTGATATTTGAAGCATGAAAATTCACTTGAAATCGGATTCAGAATACCTTAATTCCTTTTTTAGAGTAAAACTTTAATTTATTACTAAT
>JANKOD010000191.1:1775397-1790405 GCA_026284645.1 Erythroxylum acuminatum
TCTTCATTTTTAACTACCCGATCACATCACTGCTCTAATACCACGTACAATACGTAACGATACCTTTATTACGTATCCCTAATCGAACGTGAAAGAGCAAGAAATGAAAAAATACGAAAATATCTGATTTCGATCTTCGTAACTTCAAAGGAGTTTTTCGAAGCCAAAACGAGCTTGAATCCACCGTCGTCTTCACGGAAACTCCTCTCCGAGATACAGGTAAGGGTTTTCTACAGTTTTCTCAAAACGTAAGCTCTTTTAACGGGTCAGATAATCCTTATGCTTACGATTGAGTATATGCGCAATTGCAAGAGATTTTAACCTTTATATGTAGCATCTATATTGGACTTTCTCATAATAAGATCGATATGGGTCTGGTCTACGCTGATTGAAATTTATTTTCTACCCTGACTTCAACCCCTTGATTTATATAATTTATTGGGTCACTTTATTATTTTTATCTTAATTAAATTACGTAACTTAATCGATAATTTATTAAAAAAACTAAAAGATGTAATTAATTATTGTCTAACTTTATGTAAAATTACAAAGATGTCTAACAAGCATGTCTCTAATCCTTCTCGTAATATGAATTTGTCGCAACTTTCGAATACATATTCGATAAATTATATTTTACTAACAACTGTTTTGATTTATATTTACGACATTATATTTTACTATTAACTATTTTCATAGAAGTAGAACACACACTCGCAACCCTTCGACCACGTACTATGTAAATTGTATTTTTTGCAACTCTTTTCAAGAAATTATGATACTTTTACAGTGTTTTCTATTATTCAAACAACCTAAGAGTAACGAGGCGGTGACCTTCAATAGTATACTTTCTTCTCTCCTGCAGCTTCAGTCTTATGCCTTCTTGGGCTTTTCGCATGTATTATTAGGCTTGAGCCTGTTTTCCAATGTTATGTTAAGCCCCAACTCGCAAGAGAGGCATTTGTATCAAATGGCAATTTCATCAATGGATTGGGTCGAGTTAAGAGACAGTTCGAATTCCATTCAAAACTCATTCGTCTTAATTTTATTTTAAACAAAGTTATTTTTCATATGATAAATATTAAATAATGAAGAGGTTCCATTTATATAATTAAAGAACCAAGCTTGTCCAAAAGTTAAGCAACATGCATCATAAGCTTCAATTTGTCATCATTTCCCACTAATCCTTGCTTATTGTGTTATGCAATACATTGCAAACGCCATGGTTAGACCTTGTCCTTTTGCAAATGAATTCGTTCTTTTATTCCAATCCATCTCATCCACATATTGAAGCACAAAAGGACGGGACGTGATCATCTGTGCTATCTGTACTGTTTCAACTCTGTTTTAGTCCATTTCATCCACACATTTACGTTAAATATACAAATATCAATTTAAATCAACTTTGTCACTTTTTTTAAAATTCTTAATTCGTTAAATAATTTACTCAGAACCTTAATCAACGGAGATAGTAAAGCAATAATCAACTCCTTCATTACCATCATAGAACAAGAACTCCTTGAAAATAAGAGTCAATGGCCAATACTTACATGTACCTCGAACTTGGTCTTTTTTTCTTCCCTTAAACTATGGCTGTGTCTCCAAATGTCAAGATGAAAGCACATAAAGTCGCAAACTGAAGGCAATTTCAGCCGGCTTATATGCAATTGTTTTGCTTAATTAGTCAATGATATAATCTAATTCATTTATTATTCGAACTAAGAATGAGTAAAACTTGGTTTAAAATTGTGTAAAAATTAATATAAAAATTCATGTGTAAATTGGGGGTCGACTCAGTTTAGACAGATCACACGTAATTTTAAGTATTATTACATGCAATAATGTAAAAATGTTCGCATAATAATTCATATTCATGATTAAAAATATTAAATTATATTTTAAATAGATTTGAAAGAAATTTGATATAATTAATTTCATATTTTCATATTCGAGAAAGTAATTACAAATTTTTATATTTATTTAAATTTTAGAGAAAAATACTATTCAATTAATGAAAAATAAGGGATTTTTTTAGAATATTGATTTTGATATTAAAAAAGTTAATTAATTTCTTGATTTATATTAAATTGACAAAATTTACTAACTAATCACTTGTTTCACGGTGATGGGTCATGATGCATTCTCGAGGTGGGCTAGCAATTGTAGGCTTTATTTTATTGAAAGAATCACCTTTTTAAGAGAGATTTCTAGCATTGCATCAATACAAGGGACTTTATGCTAAGTTGGTTGACGAATTGTCAGGCAAAGATCACACCACCGCAAGGAAGACGAGACTCTTGGGTCATACTATTTGGTCCCTACCATGTGAAGTGGAGGAGGTGTTGAAGGTCACAGAACATTTCATGACTTTGCTATTATATTAAAGCTGATAAAAAAGAAAAGGAAAGCCGGCTCCTCTTAACTATTGCTTTAGAGAAAGGGGAAAAAGAAAGACAAGGACTTGTGAGAGCACCAAGACCCTGAAAAAGAGCTGTCAAGTTGGTTTTGCTAAAAGATTTTTAGGGTTTAGGTCTAAATATATTCTCTAAAAATTATAAATAATTCATAACCATAACATACGATCTTATCTTTTATTTAAAAAAATTAGAAAAATAAAAAATAATATCATGTTGTTTTGTTATGTAATAATATGATACTAGCAAAATAACATCGTATTACTTTTGTCAAGTAATACAACAATTAGTGTCTGTTTGGTTGAACTTTTGGAAAGTGAATAAGTATTTTTTAAGAAAAATGAGTGTTTGACTATAAAAAAAATCACTATTTTAGTAGATATAGTTTTTTTGACAGTTAAAATACAGCTTTTTAAGAAGCTCAAATTTGAAGCTTCTCAAAAAAGTATTTTTTTTTTCAGGTAGATTTTTCAGATTAATTAATGAGTCTATTTTTTAGTCCTTTTCGTCTTTATGTTTTACACATAATTCCCACAATACCTATAAATACATCTTCACGTTTATTTTGAGATTTATATAATATTATTTGACTTTTTATATATTCTAATATTTATTTTTTATATTAGTTTTACTTATATTATAATCCATATAAAAGATTTGGATAGATTTATTTTCATTTATGTTTCATATGGTTTAACATTATATAATAATTAATATATTGATTGTTTAATATACTTTAAATAATATTTATATGCATAAAAAATTTTATTACAAAATAAAATATATTTAAAATTAAAAGTGATTTTTATTTTTATGTTGTCAAACAGTCTATTGTATGAAGTTATTTAAAAAAAAACTCTTTTTTAAATGGTAGTCAAGCAGTCAACTGGTTTATTAGAAAAGCTTTTCTCAGAAAAATTCTACTGATAAAAGCTGTACTGATATAAACTTATCCAAACAGGCACTTATCTTGATTCTGCTACATAATATAAGCAATACATTTTCATTATATTTTTAATGGATAACAAGAACTCAAAACATATTTTTATGAAAAATAAAAATTTTAAATTACAAAAAATTGATATAATTAACTTTAAAAACTATTTTTATTAAAATTCAAGTTCTTATAAAATTTTTAAATATGAAATAATCACATTAAAAATATTTACGATTTATTATGTTTTGCCATTTCTAGAACAGTGGATTAACTACTATTCTAATTAAACAAGGGATTAGGCTATGCTTTTCTTTTCAATAAAAGAAAACAAGTGTGTAAGACTTGGTTATAATTAGACTAAAGTTATTATTTGTTTAACTTGATGGCTAAGAAGACAAAGCGTGTACATCAAAGGGTATCTTTTCGTGACACAATTAGTCCACTAAAATGTATCCTAATCCTCTTGTCAAAAGGTTTAATCTTATATTTAAGTAATCTTCAAGGATATATATAGAATAATTTAATTAGCTTAAGAATGACATAGTTGACTTTGACAACGGAATTTAGGAAGTCTATGTATTATATTGATAGTGGTGGACAGCCATTTATTGAAGTTGATAAATTAATTAGATTAATATAATTTTTTTTCATTAATTCATAATTAGAGTTAAAACTAAGTGGAATAATAAATTAAAAAAATGATATATGCTTTAATGATTATTTGGAAATAGCTTCTGTACTAGTTAGAAATAAGGTTGTGTACTACTAAACCTCTCCGAAGTGTGCAGTAAATGTTCTACTTGATGTTTTTGTAAACATTAATTATGATTACGAAACAATCTTTTGCTGTTCAAATAATGATTAGTCACAATTGGGTTATCTTCTTTCTCCACCTACTACCCAATGCATATAATGCATCATTTATCACCAATCTACCTTCGTTCACAAGTCACTTAACGGCCAGATTGTTCAAATGTCACTACTTGACTGAATTGTTCAAATGTCACTACTTGGCTGAATTCATGGTGAAGTTGCTCACCGTTACTTGTGGCTTGTGCTTCAATGAAAAAGGGTTTTGCGTTATTTAACCAAGTTTGTACTCAAATGGACCCCAATTGACTTAGTTGTTGATTAACCAATTAAAGCATGATTACGACTTGTTAAACAAAGTTACTACAAGCAACCATTGTATTCCAACCTGTACAGTTTACATTTTGATATAGATTCAACTTAAATTTGACAACAACGATCCGGCGAAAATTTCGTTAATACATAGAGTATGAAAAATTTAGTAATACACAATTTTACTCGCAGCTAATAGAAAAATTGTGTTTTTGATAGACCATATGAAAAATTTGAATTAATGACTCGATTGAGATTAAATTTTGGATATGGATGTTCCAGTGTCTAATATTGATTAGACATGAAAATATTAAAGTGTTTATAAATGATAAGGGTTAACTATCCAAACAATTAGTTCTAGTTATTTTGACAATAATTGACCCAAGCTCAATTCTTGTTAATGAGTTCTACATTCTGCCTATATTAAAAATTCAATATGATATCAGAGTAGGTTTGGTCCGAATTATTAATTTTTCGATTGTCCGTCTGAATATCCAGTCCCAGCGGCCCGGTCTGGTTACCACTGCGTATATTTCAAGTGACAACTGGATGTTCAGCTCCAGTTGCACTTGAGAGGGAGTGTTAGAGTGTCCCGTATTGACTAGATATAAAAATGTTAAAGTGTTTATAAGTGATAAGGGTTAACCATCTAAACAACTAGTTCTAGTTATTTTGACAATAATTAACCCAAGTCCAATTCTTATTAACGAGCTCCAGCTTATATTATAAATTCAATATAGTGCATGCAAACTGGATATGGCATGACTCATCTCACGCATGCGTTGTGGTTTGTAGAACCTGCCCCCGAAGTGAAAGGAAAGTGACTATTGATACAACAACCGAGTACTTGATTTCAGGGCCCTTTCGCGCTTTAGCTAAATACTACATGCAAGTGTACCGATAAATACTACATGCAAGTGTACCGTTAGTATCAATCACTTTCAATTTTATGGGACGAACGTGTAAGAGACATGTGAGATCATAGCATAGTATCTACTTTCTCCTCATATTCAATATAAGCCACTGCATATTATAAGGTATAAACTATTTTTTATTTATCTAAAGGATTTAAGGTAACTAATAATGGCTGTTATACTCTAAACCTTTACTCAAATTGACTTTGGGATAAATAAAATATGGGTATTTATTAGGTTAAGGGTAATGACTTTCTCCCTTTATTTGTACAATATTTAAATATTACAAAATGAGATACAAAAATAATGTTAAGAAAGCTCAATTTGAATAATCCCATATTTTATGAATAAGAATAATGAAATGAGAGAAACATGAATTATAATTTAAAATTTACTTAATTTTAAATTACTGATTTATTTAATAATTTATAAAGAATATGTTATTTATAATTTTTTTATATACACCCGTATAATTATTTTTAAAAAATAGAGAAAGTATGTAAAATAAAAGAAGATCAAATCTCTTATTTTAGTTATAGTGTTCTTATCATGATCTACTAAATTTTATCTATATATTTATATGGACCTCTTATAAATGTATGAATAAGATTCAATAGAATATAGTTGTAACAGATTAACTAAAAGATAGAATTTGATACGAAACAGAGGAGGACCCTCTAGAATAAATGACTTTGTCCATTTGCCTTCACCACTCTCTCACGTGACAAATCTCCGTGCATTTTCCCATTCTCTCGTGCTGGCGAGGATTCTCTCTCTTTATCTATCTATATATATATATATATATACATACGTGTGGAGTTATTTAGAGATAAGTGGTGCACTGGACTTCTTAAAATTTAAAAAAATTAAATATTTAAGTGTACTTGAATATGAATATTAAACACTTTCTTTTTTTTTGAATTGATTGTTTTACTTAGACAATAATAGACAGTATAATGCCCCACAAATGTCTTTATAATAAATGTGAAAAAGAAAACTTTTGATATTTTATTTTATTGAACTGTTTGACTCAATAGTGTATATATGATGTATGGTGATAGTGTAACACAATAATTAATATTTGTTAAGTTTATCCGATGTTTTCAAAACTGAACAGAAAGTTAAACTGATAAAACAAACGGTTTAAGGTTTAAAATATTCAACCAGTACTAGACCGTCATAAAACGAGTTAAAGATTGAATAAAATTAAAGAATTTAAAATTTGATTCAAGAAAAATATCCATACCCATAAAAATTTAAATTTAAATTTAAAAAGTCTGTTAAACTGTTTATTTTGGTTTATAAAAATTGATTAGTTTACAAAAACTATATATTAATTAATAAACTAATCAGTTTTTAACAACAAATATTATTAAATTAAATCGATCTGTAAAATTAAAAACTGAATTGAAAAGTTAGCAAGTTCAAGATTTTCACTATTAAATCAACTGAATCGGTTCAGTTTTTAAAACACTGATGGCTTATATTTAATAACTAAAATTTGAGGTAGATACAAAATCTAATTAAATAGATCCAAGGCTTTCATTTTCCTTCACATTTAAGCTAATTCCATGGAATGGCTTCAGGTAACTTCTTATAATTACAATTGGAGGAGTTAGGATTAAATTCTATAAAATAAAATACCTTTAAGTATTTAAGGTAAGGTTTATATTGCATTAATAAATTCCAATAATTAATTAAATTGAATTTTAATTTTAAATTATTTAATAATTTATTTAAATACGTGTTTAAAATTTTTATAAAATTTATACTCAAAAGATAAGATAATGATTAAAAATTGAAAACGAAACAAGAAGAATACTTATTAATATGATACTTATTACAATTAATATTATTTAAATTAGTTTTTTATATTATAAATAATTTATTAAAAACTATTAAAATAATAATTATATAGTCGGCTTATTAGTGTAATTTGGTGGTTGCATCGTCCAGCAATCCTCTCTCTTTAGCCAACCTTACCTACCAAAAAAAGCCACACTCCAATGAGTAAACAAACCCACAAACCCCACAAACCAGGTGTAAGTAGGGCCCTCTTTAAAACATAAGTGGGACCCACTTTACTCAAAGTGGGCTCAGTGCATGGGAGTTTTATCACTGTTAACTGCTTTGACCAGACAAGCTTCAAGAGTTACTATGAATGCTCCAGACAGCTAAAAGCTACACAGAACGCAGAAACAACAATATATATAACAAAGAGAGCTTTTGGAAAAGGCAAGAACCCTCAAAACCATCCCTTTTAGATTCCTCTCCTTCTCCTTCTCCTTCTTCTTCTTCAACTTTTTATCTCTGCATTCACATTCTCTCTAAGTTTTGCTGCTGGAGAAGGGAAAAGACTCTCTGCATGTCCTCACATTTGTCAACCTGTAAGTGTTTGTTGATCAGATTTGCAACTTTTAAGTTGCATGTCCATCATTTCTCTATCTGGGTTTTCATGGTTTCCTTAATAAATGTTTGTTCTTTGGTGTTCTTTTTAGTTAGCTTTTGAATGAGTTCTTCTTGGCTTGTGCTTCTAAGTTTAGATTCTTCCTGCTTTCTGGTTGAGGTTGTCTGTGTAACAGCTATTCAAGATCTCAGATCCTTCAAGATCTTTCCATATCACAGATCTTCCAAAATTTGTTGTAGCTGTCAACACATTCAAATGTATTCGAATTAGTCTTAGTTGTTACAAGATTTGGGGTAAAGATTTTAGGAATTACTTTTTCCTTGTAAAGCTATATAAACCAACGATGTATACATAATCAACTGTACCTTTTTACTGAATCCAAAACTCTATTAGTCTGTAGGTTGAGTATGGTTTACTGAGAGAAGAAATTTGTGCAAGGAATCAAAACTTCATATCTGTATTTAAAAGTGAAAATCATAACTTTGTTAACTTTTATTTAATTTATTATATAAAAAGAGAATCAGGTCATGCTTAGTTCTGTATTAATAAAGAGACAAGTTTCCAAAAAATGGGGTTAGAATCTAAAAATGTCTGTCTTTTTCCTCATCCGCTTTTCTTGGCGTGCTTGTGTCTGTAAAAATGAAACTAATGTATATTCGGTTGCATAAGTAAATAATGGGGTTTCTACTGTTGGTTGAGTTGTTTGTTGCTCATTAATTGAAGTTGGTTAGTGGGACTTCTTACTTGTGGACATGAACAAACTGAGTTTCCAATTTTGTTGGTACCCGTCATCAACCATCAACAAGACAAGGGCAGTTGGTCAACATATGATGTCTTCTTGTTGTTGCTTTTATCTTTGATCTCATTTTCTTGCTATTATTGATCTCATTGAACTCTGTCCCTCTCCTTTCTCCTCCATAATTGGATGAAAGCTGACCAGGGATAGATCGGTAGTTTTGATGGTAGCAACTGTCAGGACATGAAACTTAGTGTAGATGTCTTTTGTATATGTTGGTTTTGTTTTCCCATTTGTTAATGAGGTCTAATACAGAGATTCTGACATGACCAGAGAATCTAACCTTTGATTCAATGACGAAGATCATTCCTGAAATTGAACAAAGCATGGAAAAAGTGATTCTTCCAGTTTCTGTGGATGTGAGCTTTGCTTCTAATCACTTTCCAAAGTATAAGCTAGGACCTGATAATCAGATCTTGGAAGAACCAAAAGAAGACAACACGGGTCCATCCCTGAAAGAGGTTGTTGATCAGGAAACCATGCAGCTGTCGGATCAGCACAAGCGTCTCTCAGTTCGTGACCTCGCCAGCAAATTTGACAAGAACCTGGCTGCTGCTGCTAAGTTAACTGAGGAGGTTCTCAAACTTTGGCATTTTCTTCCAGGCCTCCAGGGGTTTAGTAAAATTTTACTTTTTCACTGAACATGAAGTGCAAATGCAAATAGGCATCTTTATTCCAACATTCAACTTTTCTTTTTCTTTCTCAAAATCAAAGTTACACATATCTTCTATTGTTTTCTTAATGTTTTAAAACATCTAAGAAATGAATCACTAATGAGGGCAGATGGTTAAATGAGTTATATTGAGCTATTCCCATTTCTTGATTTCAGGCAAAGCTTAGAGACACTGCTTCTTTGGAAGGACATGTTCTTCTAAAGAAGCTTAGGGATGCATTGGAATCTTTAAGAGGCCGTATGACAGGGCGAAACAAGGAAGACGTCGAGAAGGCCATTTCTATGGTCAGTTTGTTTTCTAATTCACTCTTTGTGTGTGTGTGTGAACAGATATTCTAGATATTCTATTTCTTTTCCTAGTTGAATTTAGTTTACCATTCCTATCACAAATAGTTACGCATGCCATTAGCTCTCATCACTTTTTTCTTCCATTCAGGTTGAGGCATTAGCTGTTAAATTGACTCAAAAAGAAGGAGAACTAATCCAGGAAAAGTTTGAAGTAAAAAAGCTGACAGGCTTTCTTAAACAGGTTCGTTAGTGGCTTTCTTTCTGTTTGTGTACGGATTACTTGACTTGAATTCTTCAGTTACATACAATCATAGAAAAATTGCGTGAGCAGCTCCTTTCTTAATCATAACAGTTCAGTTAAGTCAGTCTGATTTGTGCCCACGAAGCTTTCTAGTTTTGGCTATTCTTCAATTTCATGTTAACTTGCAGGCTTCAGAAGATGCTAAGAAGTTAGTCAATCAGGAAAAGTCTTTTGCTTGTGCTGAAATCGAAAGTGCTAGGGCAGTTGTGCAGAGGTTTGGTGAGGCCCTAGAAGAGGAAGAAAGGAATGCTCAAATTTCTAAAGATCAGGACCCTGTGAGTTCTGCAATTAAGTGCTTTGTTATATTTTCTCATCTTGGTGGCAGTGTTTTATCATGTGATGATATCACCATTTCATCAATTGAAGTCTTTCCAGAGGTCTCTGACATAGTTTAGTACAGGAGATTCTTGTCAAAACTATGGTGTTATCGGCTGATTGGAATCATTTTATTCTAGGATGTTGAAAAACTAATTGAGGAGGTTCAAGAGGCTAGAAGAATTAAACTGTTGCATCAGCCAAGCAAGGTAACTGAGTGTTGTCCCCTTGGAACTTTTATTTCTAATAGGTCAGTTATTTATCTAATTGTTCTTCCATGTACATGCAGGTCATGGACATGGAACATGAGCTTCGTGCCCTAAGAGCTCAAATCCGAGACAAATCTATTTTTTCAGTCAAACTTCAGAGAGAGGTTTGTCGAAATTTTTGCATGTACTTATGTTCTATTACTTTTGGTGGCTTTATAACAGTTCTTTTGTGTACAAGTTGATCAAGGTGCTGACTTTGTCAAACTTTTTCTACAATGATCTTTTATACTTAAAAACATATAGCTCATACCATGTCATTATTTTGCTTATGTTCTTTTTTATGCTGATTGATCTAATTTAGTTGCATAGTACTTCGTGGTTTTCAATCGGTGAACCAAATTTTAGTTAAAGTATACAACAATTAAAGGTTTTAGATGAGAACAAAAGTTGTATCTTCGACTTTAGTAATTCGTAAAAAGCCCAGTGTTCTCAAGAAGTATTGTAGGTTGTCCGTGTATAGATACTTCGATATCCAGAACCTGACTGACACAAGTTTATAGTTTATACCTCCTGAAGCTTGGCCTTTGGACAATCCTACCTAAAGTTGCCACTATTGATTCCATAAATGAATAGAATTTCTTCATTTTGAGGTCTCTCTTTGCATTTCTTTTTCATCTTTGCTTGTTTTTATTGCAAATCTCATTATTGTATTGGTTAGTATGTCATGAATGGTGCCTGTTTCTGTATGATTGTTGGTCCTTTCATAACTGATGTTCTTATGCAATCTAGGTGGCAATAAGCAAGAGAGCTGAGGAGAATAAATCCTCTCTATATGTCCTAGATGGTTCTGAAACTCTAGGTTCAATCTTACAACTACGACCTCGCTCAAATAATGCAATATCTCTTTCAAAATGCTCAATTCAGTGGCATCGTTTGTCAGCTGATGGCAGTCAAAAAGAAGTTATTTCAGGTAATCACTCGATGGTTTCTTTTTAAGATGGTATTAACTATTGATGCTTTTATGGGATTAATCTTTCCCGACATTTCTGTGTTATTGAAAACTTGTTGATACCTTGAAGGTTGTCATAATCAGTAATGTGCTGCATGCTTTTGGAATCTGAATACATAAAATAAATGTCCTAGAGAGCTTTAGAGCTTCTTACCTTTGAGATGAAATATTATGATTAAAAGATAAAGCATTGAACTACTCCTGTGACTACAGCTAATTCTGATAATATGCTCCTGATTTACTGAATTTTTATCATTCTCTGCTTATTTTGCATTTGTTCGCAACTGAAATTTCATTGAATCAGATTAAAAAATGCTTATTTTGCATGCATAATCAGGATCATCTTTGGTTAATAGGTGCTAACAAATCAATGTATGCTCCTGAGCCCTTTGATGTTGGGAGATTCTTGCAAGTGGATGCTGTCTCCAATGGCCAAAAGTTCACTGTGACTACCAGTGGTGCCATTCATTCTGGTTCGTATTCAATACTAAAACTGATTCCTGGCAAGACCGAAATGAACATGTGATTGATTCACTTATTATTGCCTGTACTTTGGACAAGAATGAATGACTTGGGCTCCCCAAAGAAACAAAACAGTTTGTGGTGGTTGTTTTTACTACTAGGATTGATTTTCAAAGAAATACTGCTAAAATCCTTCCAACAGCTGCAGGATTGGGAAGCTATGTAGAGACACTTCTACGAAAATCAAGCTCAGAGTTCAATGTGCGTAAACACTTTCTCTCATATTTTCCTTAATGCTCATGTAATGCATCTAAGCTATCTGTCTTAGCCATTTTCCAATAAATTTGGATTCAGGAGACATCTGACATTGTACAATATAGTATAAAATCAATGTGGCTTCTTCGGTTTTTCTCGACTGTTCACCATTTCAGCTTGAGGCATAGCAAGTTATTTGACAATTTGATGGATTTTAATGTAGGTTGTCATTTCCCAAATGAATGGACAAGACCATCCATCACATTCTGTTCATGTATTCAATGTGGGTAAAATGAGGATAAAGCTTTGTAGGGGTTGGATTACAAAGGCCAGAGAAATCTATTCCACGTCAATGCAGGTACTTATTTCCTGTCTAGATCAATCAAAAGAGTTTTCTAGATATTATTTACGAGTTATTACTACGAAATCTTTGAGCCTGACCGGTTTTTGACCTGGTAAAACTTTCTTGGCTTTCTACCTAATCTTCTTAACTGAAATGATACTGCACGCAAGCTTGGTGGACATTGAATTTTGCATAGTTTCAAGTTGCATTTGCAACTCTCACATTGAAAATTTTCATTCTTCTAGTTATGTGGAGTTAGATCCGATGGTACCGCTGCAGCGAAGCAATTGTTTTGGCAACCAAGGAAGGGCCTTTCTTATGTATTAACATTCGACTCAGATCGAGAAAGGAATGCAGCTGCAATGCTTGCAAGGAAATATGCTTTTGATTGCAATGTCAGTATACTAATTCCCATACCTTAACATGCTTGTGTTTCTTTCAAGTGTTTCCTTATCCTTAGGATCTCTTCCATGCTTCCCTTCTTAAACTAATTTAGGATTCAGCTAAATGAGCAAAGCATTTATAGTGATTTCTTTCTGTTAATAGTCTTGTATTATCTTCTTCTCTGCTTTCTCTTTTCTTCTTTAATGTCGAGTGATGTATTCAACCGTACATCGACAGGTCATACTTGCCGGACCGGAAGATCAAGTGTAGAGATAAAAACAAAACTAACCAAGTGTGTTTAACAGATGCTGAGTAATCTATCGGTAATGGTGTGCTTTTGTTTTTGGCGTGGCAGAAGAAGAGAAGAATTGATTGAGCTTCTTCTCCTAATCTGGTTGAAGTTTAGGCACTGTTTTTTATAATTTGCCTGTGAAGTTTCATCAACACCATTCAGTGTACTTGTTCTTTTCTTGCTTGATTCATATGTATTGACCTTTTTTGTACTAATCAGTTTTGTTGTAGTTTTCAGGCATGGTTTTTGTTTGCCTACCACTAAGTCTGTTGTAACAAAGTTGATCATTGCTTTATTAATTGTCTTTTTCTTACGTCTTTTAATTCTTCCTAGTTCGAGTTCGAGTCCGAGTCTAAGTCCGATCAACTCAAAAAATTATAATATTTCTAAAATCATACTATTTGAATCTTAAACTATCAGAGTTTCATCAAGTAAGATTAACGTAATTTTTTTTATAAAATAAGATGACTTATCAGAAACATATCTTAATTTTTAAATTTAAGATATTTAGCCCTAAATCTTCTATTATATTCAATTATATTTTGTTTGAATTCTTTTAATATTCAAAAGTAAAATTGTTAAGAAAAAAAATCAAATTATTGAATAAATATTATGATTTAATTAAAATTTCAAATTTAGCATTTATACTAAAAATAAACCAAAATTTAAGATAATGTTTTATGTGATGCTCTACCTTTGGTATCAAAAGTGTCCAAAAAAAGGGCCAATAACGGCTATGAAAAACGTGGACCACTCCACACCGTTGGATTAATAACGATCCAAGGGCCAGAAATCAAAAGAAACTCGACGTCGCAAATGTGAAAGTCATTCGCCGTTTATCATTTCCTTTTGTATCTCTTCACCTCTCTGTCTTTTCGACGGTCCAAGAGAAAGAGAAAAGGAGAATCTGAGATTTGGGTATTGACGTTTGGTGTTTTGTAGAGATTCGAGTTGGGAGTTCATTTCAGTGATTAGAGAGAAAAAAAATGGCTTCCAGACCTGTTGTTCCACAACAAGCCTAAGATAACCTTAACCTGTCTTGTCTCTCTATCTCTGAGTTGGGTTCTGGGTTTTGGTTCCTTAGTGTTTAAAGGGTTTTCTTTTCTTTATTGGCATTTCATTCGTTGGACGAGTATATTGGTATTTGGTGTAGAATGGGTTATTTCTTTTGTTTCTTACAAATGATTGTCAAAGATCTTTTCTTTTTTCTTCCTTGGATCTCTTTTTTCGTTTTGCTTTTGATAGCTTTTCTTTCCATATTGTTTGTTTTGGGTGAAAAATCTATGACGGGCAAGAAAAAGTAGTTGTCTTTTCTTATCATTAAGTTCTTGTTTTCTGTAGGTGTTTAATGGATAATATGTACTGAATGTGTTTGATAATTCGTTTCCTTCAGGAGACGCAGTTGTAGGAGTTAATAATAAACAACAGAAGAAAAATGTGGCGGCTGTGGAGGGAAGAAGTGAAAAAATAATTAAAACGAAATTATTGATTAATGTAGTGATTAATCAATACAATTAAAGTAACCATGTGATTGCAACATGCAACAAGCAAGGAATGAAAATCCACCAAGCATATGGTACATTGATAGTGGATGCTCAAGGCATATGAGTAGAGATAAGAGTTTATTTGCAGAAATCATACCAAAGAATCAAGGATTTGTCACATTTGGAGATAACAACAAAGGTAAAGTCATTGGTGTTGGTAAAGTGGGTAAGGAACCTTTGCCTACCATTGACAATGTTTTACTTGTTGATGGCTTGAAACATAATTTGCTAAGTGTCTCTCAATTATGTGATATGAATTTTAATGTGAAATTTGAATCATCTCATTGTATGGTTAAGAAAGATGAAAATGTTGCTTTCATTGGTTTGAGACATGGAAATACATATA
>JANKOD010000191.1:1790505-1802346 GCA_026284645.1 Erythroxylum acuminatum
GTTGTACAAGCCGCACAAGGAGAGTTGTTCTCCAGAGACTGGTTACAATTCGCAACGACTTCATGTAAAGTGGTGTTTGGGATCAAAGACTTGAACTGGGTTCGTGTAGTTATGTTCATGCAACCCTCGGAGATCCAACTGGTTTGGAACCCACAAGAGGAGCAAATGTCGAAGTTCGGATTAGCATCGTCGACAAGGTTCTGGTAGGATAGCCAACAGGATTGTGATGAGTTAATTGGGGGCAAGAAATTACCAGTGCTTTTGAGGTAGTGGGCTTCGACGAGTGGTAGTCCTTGTATAATGTACTGGCATAATTGTGAAGTGTCCGTTGTTGGGCGGTTGGAACCGACGGCAAGGTCACAGAGGACGTTGAAGTTGAGTGGGCATGATGCGGTGGTGTTGGTGTTCTGCGCGTGGATGCGGAGGTTGGGTGTGAAAGAAAGCGTTAAGAGTGTGAAGATGAGAAGTTGCTGGAATAGTGACATTGGAGATGTAGCTACGTTAGTTAATAACATTATTTTCTAGTTAGGATAAATCTGTCATAGGAAATAATTGAATTCAATTATAATATTATTAGATTTGTTCCAAACAGTATAATTGAATTGAATTCTAATATTACTAGATTTGTTCCAAACAATGTAAATTGAATTTAATTCAATCTCATTAATATAATTGAATTTAATTTGTTAATGAATTCAATTCGAAGGTTTCCAAATAGACTGTTACTTAATTCTCTTATATTTGGAGTTTCCGTGCACAATTGTTGGCCAATGCTGAGGCTGCCGTTGGTAGCAGAGAACGACAAGGTTGATGATTCACTCACTTTCCATGACTTCTCTAGTTCTTCTGGACCTCCATGAATCGAGTAGTCCGATTAGTTTGTGTCTGTTTGTACCTGAGTTTGGATTTTGTTCGTCGGTTGAAATGCAGAAACTTGTTTGTGCCAGTTTCGATGGAGCTGAAGTGGGTAAAAAGCCCGTAGTTGCAAAGGCAAACAAGAACAAGAAAGTCACCGTCAAGCCGAAGCCTGAAGAAGTAATCGAGATAAGCCCTGATTCTGTTAAGCAAGAAAGGCATGAGAAGAAGAAAAAGGAAGGAGAAGCATCGACAAGAAGGAAAGCACAGACTCTTTCTTCAGTCCTTACTGCTAGAAACAAGGCGAAGTTTCAAAGCTATTACTGCTTGCTTCAAATGGCTTATAATTTATCAACTTTTCACCTTAATCTTATGTTAATTTAGGCCGTCTGTGGTCTGGGAAACAAACTAAAGAAGGAGATCATCGACATTGATGCAGCAGACGCCAAGAATGATCTTGCTGGAGTAGAATACGTGGAGGACATTTACAAGTTCTATAAGCTTGTTGAAGTAAGTTTTCTTTCCTGTTATGCTAAGCCTGTTAGAGTTTTTTGCTGTGCCTTGACACTGTTAAATTTGGGATGCAGAATGAGAGTAGACCTCAAGATTATATGAGCTCTCAACCTGAGATCAACGAGAAGATGAGAGCAATTCTGGTGGATTGGTTGATAGATGTACACCAAAAGTTTGAGCTATCACAAGAAACTCTTTATCTCACAGTCAATATAATCGATAGATTCCTTTCACAGACTACTGTTCCAAGAAGAGAACTTCAGTTGCTAGGCATGAGTACCACACTAATAGCCTCCAAATATGAAGAAATCTGGGCACCTGAGGTAGATAATCATATTGTAAAAGCCTTCTGAAGCAATGTTTCCCACATTTATCTAATCCAAATCAATGCAGGTTAATGATCAAGTGTGTATTTCAGATAGAGCTTATTCTCATGAGCAGATACTTATTATGGAGAAAACTATACTGGGAAAGCTGGAATGGACGCTTACAGTGCCTTCACACTACGTGTTCCTTGCTCGTTTCATAAAGGCTTCGATTCCTGATGTGAAAGTGAGTGTGATCATACTATGAATAGTTGCTAGCTTCTTCATTATTCCAACAGTAACTTGAGGATGGCTTTTTGATTTGTGTAGTTTGAGAATACGGTGTGCTTTCTGGCTGAGTTGGGTGCGATGCATTACGAAACTATAATGTTCTGCCCTTCAATGGTGGCTGCCTCAGCAGTTTATGCAGCTAGATGCATTCTGAGCATCACACTGGCTATTCAGAGTCACAGCTGAAGTGAGCGTTCTTCGTCTTCTTCTTTTTCTCCTCCTAATTCCTAGGAAATTGTTTTGACTCATGTTTTGGTGGCTCAGAGTTTGTTTTAACCAGCGAAATGTCTCCTTTCTGGTGTTATTAACATTCAATGAAGGGTGTATTAAATTGAAATCAAGTGTGTAGTGTGTATATGGGCAGTTCCTATGGTCTTTTGGCCCCATTAGAGAGCACCTAGCTCCATTTTCACAGCTGTAAACATCATTTGTAACCCAGTGGGTTGGCGTAGGTGGTACATGCCTTCGTCGCTTAACCAAGTGGTTGGGGGTTCGAACCCTACCCTTGGGAATACAGCAAGCTCCTGGGCCAGCTGTAGCCCTCCCATGTTGGAGATGTTCCCGCAGCGAAGAGATTAGTCACTGATTCCGTTGGTGGATACCCTGAGTACACCAAAAAAACATCATTTGTGTATTCTATATCTAGACGCGAATTGTTTTAATTTATCTGATACAATCACTTATCCTAACTTTAAAGCTATCACAGGCCTGCTTTTCTTTTGGATTCAGAGCGACCCAATGGGTCATTACAAGCAGCCTCTAATCAAATCTCTTACATACGCTCTTTCGATTAAGGCTATCGTACAGAAATTGCCTAAGTACCTAATTGACGTGATTTACAGGCTATTGCTTCAATTTGGAAGTTTACCTAGTGCTCATCTAAAAAATAGCGGTTGCGGGTTCCTCTATTTCCAAAAAAAAAAAATCTAACCTTAACATTTAGATTTCACAAATATCACTTAATTAACATGTTATAATCTCACTTTTTTTATAATAAGGAATTCGATTCTATTATATATCAAATATACATTAAATAAAATTTTGATGTCATACAATAACTCATTAATCATGTAATTTACATAAGTCAACAATTAAAAATAGTGATTAAAATTTTGATTTAACTACAAAAATCGTGAATTAGCCAACTTTCTAGTTCGATTTACCTTAATAATTTTTGTTATTAAAAATTGATTGATTGGTTAATTAATTATAAATTTTTATAAACTAAATCAATTGAATTTTATTTAATAGTTTCCTTCTTCAATTAAACTTTATCTTCTTTTATGGGTAAATATAATCTCATTCTTTAATCATATTTTAAATTTTTTAATTTTGTTTAATGTTCACTCAATTTTATAATATTTTTAAACCTTAAATCTCTTATTTTATCTGTTTAATTTTTAATTCAATTTATAAAACATTGAAATAATATTACTAAATTAAAGTATTTCTGCCCCTTACACTAGCACGATTAAGATGTGAAGATTTATTAGGGAGCCCTCCAACCACCAATTAAACCATTATTAGCTTTTAACTAATTCATTCCCATTAACAGGTCATTTGTATCAGTTTTGTTGCTCTAATCCTATTTCAATCGATCTCATCCACATATTTATACGGTAGATTAATCTTTTGTCACTTTTGAAATTAGAAATAAAAGAGCGTTTAATAGCAAATGAAATCACTTATTCCAATTTGACCTATATAAGTGTGAGGGTGAGATGGATTGAAACAGGGTTGAAACAGAAAAACTGGAACAAGTGATTTCATTTGCCATCAAACACTCTTTTTTCTCTAATTTCGTAAGTGACAGAAGATTAACCTTTTCATAATTATTTAGTATTTTTTACATTTATTATCACCAACTTTTCTCTCCACGTAAGTGTAATTTATGGGTTAGATAGGAGGCAAGATAATTATGTTATTGGCCATAATTGTAAGAGCATTATGACCTTTTGAGAAGACAAATCTAGAACATAAGTTGTGAAAATGTTACCTCACATAAGCATCATTGAAATTCTTGTTGCCTCGCATGATTTATATATTTTCGAAATTGACTAATTTTCAGTATCAAAAAATAATTATTAAAAAATTAATCTATTTAGTCGGTTGAAAATCTTAAATTAATTAATTTTTGATTCGGTTTATTTTAATAACCCTTGTTATTAAAGATAGATTGATTTATTAATTAATAAGTCAATTTTCTTAAATTAACTAGTTTTTATAAATTAATAGTTTTTAATTAAAATTTAACTTTTTAATAAGCAAGGACAACAATATTTTTATCTTATTTAAAAGTCTTCACATCAGTTTTATAACGTTATAATGCCGGCTAAATTTTAAATTTTTTTATTCTATTGGTTTAATTTTGATTTTTAAATTATTGCCTAAAAGAGAAGCTAAGAAAAAATATGAAAAGAAATTAAAGAAACTGGAATTAACTAGAGACAGCTTGGCTTAATCATGGTTAAAGTTGACAAGGTTACACTTAATTAAGTAAGCTTGAACCCTACAAATAAGATTATTATGACTAATAATGATTATGAAGCAATGGAAAATCTGTTTTTTTTTTTTTTTTCCTTTCTTGATATGATCCAAACTGACCTCACGCCTATCTCTATTCGCCAACGCATTGCATTTAATTTTTTTTTCCTATAAAAATTGAAGACAGGCAGTACAGATCAGCAGCAAATGTGTAGCAGTTGTTACATGGTGAAGTCTAATCAATGTTCATGATGATGGATTGCAGTTAAGACCATTAAAGACCTTGTTCTTGCCTGTGTTCCCACCAAAACACATCTCCTTACCCAGCAAACATCCATGGTGGTTCGTACCCTATTGAGTAAATTGGTGGCATAACTCATTTACAGCAAATAAATTTTCAGTGCATATGTAACATAAGAATATGAAGGAGTTCGGTGCAATAAGTCCCGCAGAAAAATAGTAAATGAAACGAACAAACCAAAGTAGCTTTTCATCAATGTTTTGGTCCTCAGGAACAGTATACGTGACTGACTGTTCTTCAAAACTTGAGTGACAATATTGCAACACGCTCGTTTGATGGTGCTAGGTCCCATATCACACTTTCTTTTTCCCCTTAATCTAAACAATGTTAAGCCTATATATCATTGTTTAGGTCGTTCGGTTTAGCGTAATCGAATTACATGATCCGATTATTCGCATTAAACAAATTAATTATGAATATATAATCCATGTTTGAGCTATGTAATAAACAATGCCAAACATATTTATCATTGTTTAGCTCGATCAATTTAACATAATCGAATTACGTGATTGAATTATGCCTATCAAACAAACCGATTATCAATATAATCCACGTTAAGCGTTTGAATACATAAGGCAGAAGTTTGAGCTATGCAATAAAGATGATTACTTTGGTCATCTTTCCTTAATCTAATCAATGTCAAACCTATATATCATTGCTTAGCTCGATCGAATTAACGCAATTGAATTACGTGATTGGATTATGCCCATCAAACGAACTAATTATCGGACATAAGCAGGCATAATCCATGTTAACTGTCCCACTTCTTCTTCTTTTTTTTTTCTTTTTTTGTTTTCAATAAGAAGTTTGATTATGGCAATGTGTTTTGGAGCACAGAATGAGAAGTTTGATGGTAGCAGTAATGTTCCAATAATGATAGGACCAGGGACTTTGACCAAAAGCTAGAGTAGAAAGGGAAGAGAGAAAAGAAAGAAAAGGTAAAACTGCATGATAAAAAAGGAAGAGGCTCTCTTAGTTGCTTGCAATAGCAATAAATTTTCTTTGCCTTAATCATGCTGCGCATGTACTCATTTCATAACCTCACTGTCCCAATCTCCAGAGGATTTGGTTTTTCTTGCTTCTTGCCATCCAAAAGGCCGTTCCACTCAATTATATGTATACATATGTATCTTTTTACCCCAATTCACACACCTAGATGTTTCATTCATATATTGTGTCTTGGGGAAGACTCTTCATCTTTTATAACTTTATACATGCATATAACTCATAGACCAAGACCAAGACTATGAAAAGGGAAAGCTTTAGTCTCTTTCTAATCATTTTTAGGAATAATTTTTTTGTTTTTAAATGTTATTTTTGGATGTGAAAGCAAATAATAATAAGAGAATTTATTAAAACCAATTGGGACTATTTCATATTATATCGATATATGAGTTCAAGAAAAAGTATTTCTATTTTTAATTTATTAATTTTCAATAATTAACATATTCTATTTTTAATTTATTAATTTTCAATAATTAACATAATAATTTTCTCCCGTGTCTTTCTTTATTTATAATTTGATATTATGGTGTTCTGAAATTAGAAAAGGCACATTAATTCATCCCAAACATGTGCCTCCTTTACTCTAAGGTTAGTTAAAAGGGAAAGCTTGCTTTAATCTCTTTCTAATCATAATTTTGGTTTCTTAATGTTAATTTTTGGATGTGAAAGCTTCATCAATGAATGAAAAGATTAATAATAATATTTAATAAAAACAATTAAGACTATTCCATACTATATTGATATATGATTTTTTTAAAAAAAATTAAAATTTCTCTATAGATTATCTTTTTCTTCGTTAATAATTCGATATTCTGAAGTCCTGAAAATAAAAAAAATACATTAATTTATCTTGAATTTGTAGTTTCTTTACCCTAAGAATAATTAGATGCTTTCTTAAGAATTTGTGATTAGTAAATAATTGAAGGCCGTGGTATCAAAAAGTCATACAAATTGAGCTATCCAACTACTTCTTGGAGAAAAATTAAGAGTATCAATGAAAGGAGTGGATACTTTGCAGGACATGTTATGAAGATTTATGGGTCACTCCCTTTCTGTTCTATTTGTGTGTGCAAAAAAAAAAAGAAATCCAAGTGTCCATGACTTTCATGCATACACCTTTCTTTCTTCTCCAAAAAAAAAAAAAAAGAATATAAAGCAACTATGAACATCATCATTTCTTCTAAGAAAGTGATGACTACTAGCATTTTGGTATATATTGACCTCCCTCCCCTTTATGTCCCACCATGGTCCTCAGTATAACTTTCTTTTTTTCTTTTCAATATAGCATCTTGTGAAAATTTCCAAATTGAATACTGTATTTTTCTCTATTTTCCAAAAATATCAATAAAAGGGTATACTAATCTGTTTTTTTTAATCAAATTTGGAAGTGATCAAAGTGTTACTATTTCTCATATACATAACCAAAGACAAATTTCATCTCCAATGTCAACTCTAAACAACAATTGAATTATGATTTCTTTTTGTCATCCACCAAACTTTGGCTACACATTTTTCTTTTCTTTTTTTACAGAATTTTTGCTGTGCTAAGTGAAATCCATCATAACCCACCACAATTGACCTCAAAATTAAAGCTAACACACAAAAATCAGGTTTGAACAATGATATTGGATGGTCATGTTTGTGGGGGGTAACTACATCTTGCAAAGGGCCCACTTTGACATCCTAATTAGGTAATGGTTGTCCCTCTTTTCAAATTATGCAACCATGGAGTGCATTATGACCATTGACTAAATTACTTTTTGATAAACTTCTTTTTTATTAGCTTGTCAAGGAATTTATTGTCATTACAACTCTAAGAAAAATGCAACATTTGCTTGATCAAATTGACATACTTTTCTTACTTTTATGACTTAATTACTATATTGACTAAAAGAACCTTATATTTTAGCTTAGTCCCAACTAATATCATTTAAAAATATTTTTATCATACTTTTATTGTTTCCATGTATATTTGATTAATTTTATTAATGATTTTGTTGATTAATTACTATTTTGATTATTTGAGTAGTGATGATTGTTGTTTACAAATATTTAGAAAAAGTTTAAGACCTACTTGATTTTATTGTAATCTTTAGTTTTTAGTTTTCAATTTTAAATTTAGTAAAAATTGATTGAGTTTTTTATTTATTTTTTAATTTTGTTCCTTTCAGTTTTCATATTATATGAAAACTATATTTTTTATTTTTATGATATAAAATTTTTTAAATTTTTATAGTTTTTAATATATTAAAATTCATATATTTCAAAATTATGAGATAGTTATTTATTGAAATAACGTATTCAAAATAAAAATATTATTTTAAATAATTTATAATAAATTAATAAACAATATTAGTTTATAAATAATCTTAATAATTTATTAATTAAATAAAATATAATAATTTATTAATATTTACTAGCAAATATTATACAATAAGTTTAATTAATTAATTCATAACTTCAATCTATTAATAATAAAAATATAACTCCATTAATATTAAGAGATAAGAAAGATCTTAGTTTTATTTTAAAAAACAATAAGATAAAATCAAAGGTGAAAATTAATTAAAATCCATAAAAGTGAAATCATATTTGTAATACAAATGTGGAATGAACATTAGTTATACAATTAAAAGTTGGAAGAGTTCAAAAGTAGCATATGAATGGTATGAAATTGTGGAACCAACACTTAGTTTTTATTATTTTTGACTCGCATTCCTTATCTTTATATTTGGTAAATAATAATTAAGTGATAAATTTCATAAAATACCAAAAATGTTTGTTGAGGTACACATTACACAAGTTGAATTGAATTATCCTAAGTCCTAACCTCGAGGCATATTCTCATCACGTACCATTAGCCAATAACTCTATGTAGTAAAACATGAGAACACCCCAAGAAAGTAATTTTCTCACCACCCAAACGTAGCTAAAAGACATTACTAAAGACCTTAATTGGGTTAGCTTCCATTTTCAAGTTTTGAGAACTTCTAACAACTCTCTCTCTCTCTCTCTCTCTCTTTCTAAACCAGAGCACAGAGACTTTGGTTTCTCATCAGAAATCGGGCTCTGAAATCATCAAACATAGAAGCTTCCCAACGCAAAACTACTCTCTACAAAACCTATGCATTTTGACTCTCACCCTACATTGACTTTCCCTCTTAGATACAACTCCTAGGCTTGTAAGCAATAGAAAGAAGCCCAAAAAGCTTGCTTCCTCATATTCCTACTCCATACCATTCCCTCCAACTCCAAAACTCAAGCCAGTGTTTTTGGGAACAAGAGAGGAGGGGAAAGAGAAGTTTTTCCATATGCCATGAAGTGGTTTAGAAGGAAGAAACAGATGAGTCTTAGCAGAGAACTGGCTTGCTTATGTGTTTTTATTATGTTGATCATATCACAGTTAGGTTCTAGCCCTTGTTATGCTAGTGGGTTTGGAAAGTCCAGTAGATTCAAAGGCGGGTCTGGTTCTGAGATGAGTTTTTCCACCAAGTCTAATGGCAGATTCAAAGACAATGCAGACCAAGGAAATGATGACGTTTTTGGTGCTGAAAAGAGGAAAGTCTATACAGGACCAAACCCTCTACACAACAGATAAGTTCGTAAGAGTTTTCTCTCAGACACTGAACTTCTGTTTCAGCTATGAGATTTTTTTTCCCCTTTCTTTGTTTCCTTTCTCTTTTTCATGTTCATTATCTTCTTCCTTATATATATATATATTTTTTTTTCTCTTTTAACAGTAAACTGTGTTTCGAGCTTATATTAGACTTGTAAATGATTGAGAGTTTAGGTTTGGTACTTATTTTTTTAAATTTTAAGCAAGAACAAGAAACGTTATTAATGCCATTAATGCAGTTGTTGGTGATATAAATTCTTGTCTGCTCTGAAAATGGTGGTTGTCGTATTTGCTTGCTGCTGGTTCTTATCAAACGAAAACGAAAACCAAAAAACATAAACCTGATCAGCTTTGAAGTGTTCGAATCCTGATTTAACCTCACTATCTGTTCCAAAAATAGTATGGCAACTAGCAACCATAAATTCATGCTCCAGGCACATACTATCAAGGTTTTGCATGGTCATTTGAAGAGTTTTGAAACTATACAGGTACGTATTTGCAGGTATACGTATACTCCGATGATCATATGATACGGACAAAAGAAATAAATTTATGAACAGAAACTTGAGGTCATTTCCATGGAGGTTTTACCTGATGGATGGAGGGTAGGAAAAAATTACAGGAATTCTGAACATTAGTTTATTTTTAAAACTTTGGAGCTTATGATCAGAAAACCTGTAATCATACAAATTTAAAGAGAAAAAAAAGATGGGTGAGATTGATTTGTCTACAACCATCCTATCATCTTAATTTCTTTGTCTTGAATGATTATGTGACACGACCCCACCTGAAATTTTTTTTTTCTGGTATCTGATCCTCCATATGCCAACCATGTATCCACTATCTTGGTGTTGTTACAAAACAAGAAGAATTATGTTTTCTTGGATTATTAATTAGTGTTATATGCAGAATATTTTCCTTTTCTTAATATTTATTTAACATACCAATCATGAAATTTTATTAATTTCAAAAACTATAATATAAGATATGATATGATAAGCAGCTTGATCAAGCTTTCTTCTTGTTCCAAAGTGCCTGAACTAAAAAGGGGCAAGAAGAGATGATTTTTTTAAACATCCAATATTGGAATTTCACAGCTAGAACAAACACCTTCTAATTTTAGTTAAAATCATATCGAAACTTAAACCGATAAAATAAGAAGTTTAAGGTTTAAAAGGTTCAATTGATATTAAATCGGTTAACATTTGAATAAAATTGAAGGATTTAAAATAAGATTAAAGGAAATTGTTTTTAATTTGAAGTTTAATTAAAAAGGGAAACTGTTAAATAAAAATTAATTAATTACAAAAATTGACCTACTAATTAATAAATTGATCGATTTTTAACAAAAATTATTAAAATAAATCGAATCAAAAAGTTAAAAACCGAACAAAAAAAATTAGCCGATTCAAAATTTTTACAACCAAGCAAGTCAAATTAATGCAAGTCAAATTACTTCAATTTTTTAATCATAAAATTTTACTGTTGCCCATTTGAAAAAAAGATCTTATTGAGTAACGGCTAAAGAAGGTTAAAACTTAAAAGAAGGGTACATGTACCTATCTGAACAACAAGGACATAAGAAAATGAAGATGTAAGGCAGCCAGATGGGTGAAAAGTTCTGAAAGTTTTCAAAAACATTAAATGAGGTCCTATTGTAAAACAATCTAATTTGTAAAATTCATGGGATTAAAAAATTTAAATATGCCAATCTCTAAAATTATTCTAACTAGAGTTTGGCATATTTGAGAAAAAACACTTTTAAAAAGGAAAAGAAATAAAGTTATTTTAATAAATTGATTTATTTTAATATTTTGTCAACAATTATCTTTTAATAAATTTTCATAGAATTGTATATAATAGCCAATTATATTATTAATTTATATTAAAATAATTTGACGAATGCTTAATAATATATATTTTAATATTTTATTCTACAAATTATTTTTCTTAATAATTTAGAATAATAAAGGTACATCTTAAAATGAGTAAAATTATGATTATCCTACTTTGCATTAATCCCACTTTATGGAAATAGTATATTAATGTTAAATTAGTTATCTAAATTTTCCGATAAGTTAACAGTCGCTTCGAATGCTCTTTTTAAAATAAAATTATTTTAGTTTAAAACTAATCAAAACTGAACTAAAAACAATATGATTTTGAGATTGCTCGAAGTTCAATCATACCTACTCTCTCCAAATTCACAAGCTAAGAAGGAAATCTAAGTTTAAAGGGCATGTTGAGTTCTCTAAATGGAAATGATTTATTGAAGCAGATGGTAAAAACTTAACCAAGTACACGATTAGTTCACTTATTCTACTTTTACTCTTTCGAGCCTATTCCACACACACACACACACACACACATATATATATTTTTTAAAGGGAAACAAACGAAACAGATTACACCCTAAGTCTGAGGAAACAATTTCCAGACAGATCCTCTAACGAGATAATGTGGCACCTAAC
>JANKOD010000191.1:1805269-1822604 GCA_026284645.1 Erythroxylum acuminatum
GAACGAATTAAAAACACAAGGGCTAAGATGAATAATCAAGTATATCACATGGACTCTTTTATGTTATTTGCCTTCTTTCCACCGTGTTTTATTAAATTATTTATGAAAATGAATCAAGTTCAAGAAAAAGAAAGAGAGGAACAGATCCTCTGATTCTCTAGTTAAACAGTTTTTATCCTGTTTTATTAAATTTCATCCATATATTTATGTAAGAATAGAGTTGAAACACCATTTTTAGCACAAAGGATCTCATGCCAAGAAAGAGAGATCTTTACTCTTTTCTTAATTATTATTATTACTATTATTAGGGTTAATTGTCAAAAAAAACTCAAACTTTCGTCAAAATTTTAATTATAGTTCGAACTTTAAAAAGTAGTAATAAAATGTTCAAACTTTCAATTTTCTTTAATTCTAGCCCAAATTTCAAAAAGTGACAATAAAATATTTAAACTTTCAATTTTCTTTAATTCTAAGCCAATATTATCTATTGTTCTCCCAATGCTTTCAACCATTTATTTTTTGTTTATTCTTCTGACACTCCAAACTACTCTCGTATCATAACGTATTGCATCAGTAAAATTGTCGGAGCTGCGTAATCTGATTTAAGTCAGTTTTAAATTTAATAGAAACACTAACGCCGGATTAGAATTGAAAAAAATTGAAAGTTTGAGCATTTTATTACTACCTTTTGAAGTTAGGGTTAGAATTGAAAATTTTTGAAAATTTGTGCATTTTATTGCTACTTTTTAAAATTTGAGCTATAATTGAAAATTTGACTAAAGTTTAGGCTTTTTATGTAATTAACCCTTATTATTATTATTATTATTATTATTATTATTATTTAATCTTATTAAAATCAAATATATCTTATTTAATTCAAGAAATTTCTTAAAATTTAAAATTAATTATAATTTAATAAGGTTAATTTCTTTCTTTTAATATGTTGAAAATGATTATAAATTATAATTCTCATTCATAATTAGAATTAGATCAATTAAAATTCTTTTTAACTTATCTTAAATTTTCAAATTAAACAATCTCTATAAATAGTTATATTGTGTAATTCAATCATTTCATCATCTATTATTATTGTTGAAATTTTTAAACTTTGAAATTAAGTCTAATTTAATTTAGATTAAATTTTTTCTTTAACTATTCTACGTGAGATTCATTATGTTTATAACATTTTAAAGATGAATATGAATTATAATTCTTATTTATAATTAAAATTAGATAAATTAAATCACTTAGTATTTATTTAAGGAGTTTTAACTTTAGTATTAAATATCAAATATAATTAACAAAAATACATAATAATAAAGATTATATTTATCAACTAAAATAATAATTTCATATGTTTGAATTACAACTAACCGATTAGTTGTGAGGGTATAAATTAATATTAAAAACCTCTAATGCTTGATATCTTAGATTTCTACGAGTTTAAATCTCCATGATTTTTTTGAGCACTTCGGTTCGCTGGTTGAACTGTAAAAATCTTGAACTGTCTAATTTTTTGATTTATTTTTTAGCTTTCTTATTTGATTTACTTTAATAACTTTTGTTGTTAAAAATCGATCAGTTAATTAATTAATTGGTAATTTTTATAAATTAATAGCTTCTTATAAACTAAAATAAATTAATTAAAATATTTTTTAATTAAATTTTAAATTCTTCAATGAATAAAGACAATCTCTTTCGATCACAATTCAAATTCTTTACTTTTATTCAATGTTTAGTTAGTTTTATAATAGTCTATGTCAAAAATCTCACATTGGACAAATGTGAGTGCATTCAACCATTTATAATAGTATGCAAACCTCCCCTCTCAAGCTATCTTTTGGAGGCGAGTTAAGCCTTTCAATAAGGTATCAGTGCTCGTTTGTCTCGATGGTTTGGAGTTGTGCCTGATTATGTCCATTTGCCCATATGCTCAGCAGATGTCCAACCTTACTTTGAGTTGAGGGAGGTGGGTCAAGAATTACACATCGGACAAGTGTAAGTGCATTCAACCATTTATAATAATGTGTAAACTTTCCCTCTCAAGCTAGCTTTTAGGGATGAGTTAAGTCTTTCAATAGTCTAATATCGACTTGAACAGGTCTTTCAACAGTTAATACTTATTGAACTTTTCAAACTTTAGATTTGTTGTATTACCGGTTGAGTTTACACACTGATTTTTAAAACATTTCTTTTTGTCAAAGTAAATATTTATAGTCCATAATAAAAAAAATCATTAAAAACAGTGGTGTTTCTATTCAAACAACGAAATAATATTCAAAGCTCCCATGTGATATTTTGGCCAGAGAAAGTGTTTTTTTTTTTCCGAGAAAACATCATTACCATCCAAACAATTCCTTTTAGTGGATTTAGTTTCGAAAACATCATTACTTCAGCTTTCCCACCACCATCCCATCATTGATTTTCCTACCTTAATCCATCATTTATTCTCAGCTGAAGTTGAATCTGTGCATAACTATGGTTGATCATCGTAGAAAATTTTTTAAGACTTGAACTCAAGTTTGAAAAAAAAATATCATATTTGAACATGGTCAATTATATTTTGGTAATTTGTTTCGATTCAATCCGACTATTAAGAAATTATTCGTTTAGGTCTATCAATGAGCTGAATTTGATCAAACATATCTTAATAGTAAATTGGTCTGAATCCCAAAATTATTTATCAAATTTTACTTCAACCTTGCTATCCAATCAAGTTCGAAGACCAAAATCTGAGGATCAAATCTCTTGTTCCTGTTTTCCGGTACCACCCTATGCTCTTTCCATCTCATCCATCCATTAAAGAGATGAAGAGAGCACAAGGTGGCACTAGAAAACGAGGACAGCCACCCTGTGCCCCAAAGCCTGAGCTCAAACTTTCCTGCCATGCCTATGTCTAACATCTAAGCTTTGCCAGCTAGTCCAGCTTCTTCGCTTGTTTATTAAATCGAGCTCGCCTAAAATAGAATTAAAGGCTGCTTAACGGTATCATCTTGGCATTTTTCCTACAACAATTCATAGTTTTCTTGGGGTAGAATTTGGAGGATTCTTCGAGAGCCAACAACTTTAGAGACAAACCATCACTGTTTGTCTGTCCTGAGGCAATATTTGATCTGTCCTGAAACTTTCCTGACGAGATCTATCATTAGTATTAGTTAGTACAACCTACCTGCATGAATGGAACTGATAACAGTTGTGTATACATATATGCCTGAAATCCTCAGAACGAGACCTGCCTTTTATTTGGAATGTACAAGCACGAAGAAGAAACAATGTCAATGGAAAGAATTGGCAGGAAGTTTTTGTATTCATTGATCTTAGAAATTACAGTTTAGAGGCATGAGCAGTGGTCTTGCTCCAGGCAATTGCTGCCTTTGAACCAGATGGACGCCCCAGATGCTGGGATATAAACATACCTGCAGCGATGATCTTTTGGAGATCCACGTTGGTCTTCACTCCGAGACCATTAAGCATGTAAACCACATCTTCAGTAGCGACATTCCCAGAAGCACCCTTGGCGTAAGGGCAACCCCCTAGACCGGAGACTGATGAATCAACTGTTTTGATCCCAGCCTGTAAAAGGAAGACGAGCATAGTTTCTAGAGGTATCAAACTATCTATGTGAGTGTTTAGGTTTTATTTTATGTCAACTTTCTAAATAGTCCAGCATCGAAAACAATTAAAATTATCCAATTCACTTTGTAACCATTATGCTCTCCAGGAAACATAAGCCATGGCAAATAAATAGTAAGGAAAACACCTCAAACAACATCAGAATAATAGATCAAGTATCGTCATGAAAGATACTGGATTGATGTCGTGACCGGAGATATAACATGCAAAAAGATTACAAGAAATATACAATATAGAACCTCTCAGCGATTGTATAGATTGTTTGGTGCATGAATTAAGCAAACAAAAGGAAAAATGAAACAAGAACTTACTTGAAGTGACGCCAGAATATTTGTAAGAGCTTGCCCATAAGTGTCATGGAAGTGCACAGCAAGCTTATCCACAGAGACTACGTCCATAACAGCTTCAAGCATTGGAATTACAGAACCTGAACAGATAAATACATTTTTATGATATCTCATTCCAGATAAACAAGTTTGCTACTACCTGTTTCAGAGAGATTCAAAAGAAGTATCAAACCTTTATTCCTATTCCTTCCAGGGTTTGATAATCTAGAATGAAGTCATGAGAATAAACAACCTGGAGCATTTGATTTTGACAAGTCCTTAAGAATTCAAAGTATTCAATCATAGACAATGTTTATCAGATTGGCTAACAACCAGACCAGCTGAATCATAGACAATGTTTATCAGATTGGCTACACTAAAGTGACACAAATGCCACCAAACTCAATAAAGGTGACTTGATTGTACTAAAGAATGCTGCATAATCTTGCCTCAAAACGTGTAGTGAAAGTATTGATAGTCCTGATTTTGCCTACCTATCAAAAGTCGAGGCATAACTTGACTACCTTTATGCAAAGGAAGTATATAAACAGAACGGATAGGTAAGATCTGTGCATAACGAGTATCCAATCCTATAAATCAGATGACTATACCTTATTCAGCTAAGAATATTACTGAAGGGATCGTCAAGTTTATAAAGTGTTCGCTACAGGGTGGCTCATCTCTCTTACAAGGAAGTTTCTACTACCTAAGTCCCTCAGAAATTGGGTCTGAAGTATGTTCAACTACTCCTTACAGTGGGGCAATTATCAACTGAGGTCACCTCAACTAAGGAGATGATCATTGTAGAAGCTTTAATAAAAGTATTGATTTAGTCTCTCAATTCAGAGATATGAAATAATCCCAGCTAATAACGAGAAGAAAATAACATTTTTAGAGACAAGTAGAAGGCAGCTTCATGCATTACCAGGAGTGCCAACACCAATCGTATCACCAAGGGAAATTTCATAGCAACCCATATCAGAAAGTTTTTTGGCAACATATGCAACTTTTGATGGATGTATCACTCCTTCTACTGGACACCCAACAACACATGATATATATCTGAAAAGGGGAAAAAAAAGTTATTAAATTGTCAAATTACCAGAATATTTCACACCACTGTTCAATGAAAATGCACCAAAGTGCTAGTGAAAGAGCAAGAATCAAGAGACCCATGTTCATAGTATTTCTTTCATAATATTTAACTGCTAATGCTTCCACATTTGCATGAAAAATAACTAGGGGTAGACAATCAATCCAGAATTTTGGTTCAATAACAGCCTAGCAGCATATATTAACAGAGACTAAAGGATCTTATGTATCTGAAGAACATGACGATACTTGAGAGTATTTCAGTGGTAGATTCTAGCTCATATGTTCTCCATAACACATAGAGAACATATCTATTCCATTAACTCCTCAATTATATCCCTTTCTGAGCTTCAGACAAACTCCTAAACTCATTCTCATAATGTTAGGAATAAGGGTCACAGAGGAAGAGAGTGGTTAGTTTATACACGGAAGAAGAAGACAGGGTATAAGCAGTAGTGATATAGTTAGATATGTAGTGATAATTTCCTGAGATTGTAAGGGGGATACCCTTGTGAAGAAGGTTCTTCCTTCTTGTTTTGGAATAATATTGAGCTATTGCTCTCTACCTAGTGTTATTTAACACACGGGCATATTAAGTTGAATTGTTACCTAACACATAACTTGATTACTCTATAGCTCCAAATCAATCAGGTAGAGAACCATTTCTAAGTGGCATCTTCAGAAACAAGTCATGACATGTCCGATTGTACTTGTCTTTAAATAATAAAGTTTAATAATAACTGAAAAGTTATGTAGATGGAAGGGAAACAAACAGAATTCTGCAGAATACTGGACAGAATCCCAATAAACAAACAAATCTGTGAAGGCAACTTCCTATAGGTTTGAGCGAGGCTTGATGTTGTTGATGGGTTTACTATAGTCAACCAAATCTGAGATATGAAAAGAACTTAATATCAAGGAAACCTTCTGAAATTTTGTTGTTATCTTACTTCAAAATCCTCTTTTGCTGTACCTTCTAAACTATATCCACAGAGCAAAATTAATAACTTTCTGGAATTTGAGTATTGCAACCACACATAAGGGAGCACTTTGTGGTAGACCAAAGGACTTGTGTAGGCAAATTTTGGTTTAATGAATATATGCTTTTCTTGATCAGGACAAATAAAAAGAAATCGTAAAAAAGAGAACTTTGTAGAAGTCAAAAGGAATGTACCCCCGAACAGGAATTGATAACTTGCTAGCAGCAAGGACAACATCGTTATAGCGGAAAAGACTATCTGCAATGCTACAATTTATGTTTGATTTTGAAAAAGACTCAGAAGCTGCGGCAAATATAGCCACTTCTTTGGCTCCAGCTGCAACAGCCAGTTCAAAACCCTATGAAGGAAATTTCAGTGTTACTATAACATAGAAGCTCGAACCAATTTTATGATTGCATAAATTACTAATATATCAGACTTACTTTGAGATTGGGAGTTAAAACTGGAAACTGAACACCTTTAAAATCTCTAATTGCTTCCATGACATCTTTTGCATCTGCAAGCTGAGATGAGACCGTAAAATGTTCAATAACATAATTAATCCACCTTCTGAAAGATAATATAACACTATCAACTTGAAAATGTCAATATATCAAACAAATGAACAGTATAATAGATATCCATAACAAATCCAACAGCAGTAAGATATCCTTACAAGATTTTAGTAAAAATCAAGAAACAGCGATACTTTTTCTTCTACTCAAATTTTAGAAACATGCACAAGGCATACAGAACAATTTCAGAACAAATGTTTGCTACATGGAAAAAGCCAATACACATACTGATGAACTAGGAAAAAGTGTAAACAACCAAAGATAAGAATTCAAGAAAAAGTGCTCTCTGTTGCAATTTATCTTAACAAACCTGTGGTACCCACTTTGGAGAGACAAAACTTGTAGCCTCAACAACAGGCAATCCTGAAGAAGCTAACATTTTGATCAACTCAACCTTTACAGCAGTTGGTACAATTTCCTTCTCATTTTGCAAGCCATCCCTTGGACCAACTTCAACTATCTTCACATATTCCGGGATTTTTCCTAAAAGCTACATTATCAACTATCCAATTCATTAAAGTTAATTTTGAAAGGCATCAAACATGTGAAAAATAAAAACATATCGCAGAGGGTGCAGATTAGACCCCGTTAGCAAGGAAATTAAAAACATGATTTCATGTGTTCTCTTCTTTAAGGAAGGATTTATCTAAGAGCCTATAAATATCTAAGATGTGACTAATAATGAGACTTTCTCGATCCCACTTTTCATGTATGACAAATAGTCAATATATCAGTGCATCAGCTCTTAGGTATGGAACATCTGTATATAAGAAAATAGGTGTTTCCAGAAAGTGATTGTTCACCTTACTTTTCAATTCCCTTCTGGGCTTCTCACTGCAATCTGTGCTGTAATCACGGCTTAAGAAGCACAGAGAATCACAAGGATAATTAACTTCCGTACAGTTCCAGAATAATCTTGTAGTCATCTGATTATAACAATCACTTTGAAACATTCTTCTTCTATGCTGACTCCAAAACATAGCCTCCCTTGTATCTCTTTCCAAAGGAAATGAAAACATTTAAGGTTTATGATCGGTGTAATTTCACATTTTAAATTCATCATCGCCAATTAAAATCATTGTAAAGAATGCAACCCTACAAATAGTGTCACTTTGTATTTTTGGAAGAGCATAATTGAACATGCCATCTCGTAGGATTTTACAGATTTGAAAAATACAACAAGAGAAAGGTAACAAAAGCACTAGTGTTTGAACAACAACCCTGTAGCTCCATATTTTCTATTCAAAAGATATGGCTAGAGTGCTTCAAGCTCACAGAAACTATACCACTGCCTCAAGCTTCCCATACAAGAGATGTAGTTAGAAACTCATTGTTCCTATTGGAATTTCAATGTTGTCTGAATTAGATGATTTTACTCTATATCACAAACTTGTAACCATTTTACAAGCTACAGAAATCTTTGAAATTTTCTTTTCAACTCCAAATAAGATTTTCCATACTTCTAATGCTGACATCTGAAATCCCCTACCCCCTTTACTCCAAATTTGATTTGAACATATCATCTTCACTGCCACTGTAACATCCTAAATCCTAAACTAGCAACAAACTCTGCATCCCAGACCCTACACCACTTTGCTTCGGTCAAATTCTTACTAATCAAAATAGAGCCAAAACCAACTGAATCATCACAACAAAATCCTAAGAAGAACAATGTCCACAATAGCTTTGTGCTCAGTTAGCAAGCATAGTATATAAATTCATAACATAAAAACATGCTCACAAAAGCCAGAGAGCCCCTTTTCAGAGAAAGAACAAAATTTTGAATTTTATTTCTCTCGTCGAAGATACGGAAATCTACAAACGTGCTTACTTGGAAGCTTTTGAAGAAGCAGTAAATAGACGACTACCCTTCTCATTCCCAAGAAACATCCCCAGAAAATTGCTTGAAACTGTCGTACGTCCCGACGGAAACACAGTGTGGTTCTTGGAGACCTTGCGAAAAGCTTTCATGGGTAACATTGGATCAACCCAACAGGACCGTAGATTGTTGTAGCAGAACAAAACGATACGAGAGAAAGAATGCTAATTGATATGGCAGAAAGATGCATCAGGGATGACAAATTTGAGAAGAAGAAAAAAAGAAAAAAAGGAACGGATTGAGATAAGAACAGTGATTAGGATTCACAGGGAAAACAATAAAAAATAAAAAAGATTGAACAAATCCTGGAAGACCCTGATCAGTAAGACAGTAACGGAAACTTATCTATACCCAGTAAAGAAAAACAAATGAAAAGACATGCTCGCACGTTAAAGTATTGAACTTTAGATGGCTCAGCTCAGCTCAATCCAAGTTTCAGAGAGCGAGACAAGATTGAAGAGAAGAGGACAAGAAGTCAAAAGATCAAGACGTGTAACTTTCTCAAGCCGAGAAGCGTCTCAATGGTGCCTGTAGAATTCATGATATCCTTGAGTTTCGTCTACAGTGAAAAAAAATGGGACTTGAATAAAGTTGTCAACTTTGGATCATAAAACTTTGGATAAATAATTATAAGATTCTTACTATCAGACCTCTCTTCAGCTTCACTTGGTAACAAAACTTTCATTAACTTCTTGTTGCAGACATTGCTTAAATTGGGTTTAAGTCGAATAATTTAAATTTAATTTAATTATTTGATTTACTTTAATATTATTTTTTGAGGTTAAAATTAATCAGTTTATTAATTAATTGGTCAATTTTTGTAAACTAATCGGTTTTATAAAACAAAATAAATTAAGTAATTCAATTAAACTTTAAATTATTCGATAAATAAGGACGATATTCTTTAATTATATTTCAATTTTTATTTTGTTTAATTTTTAACCAATTTTCTAACAATTTAATAATGGTTAAACCTTTTAAACTGTAAACTTCTTATTTTATCGATTTAACTTGCAGCTTTTCGACAATGTTGTTTTAACCTTAAGGGGGTGAACTCCTTAACTAGTATGACCCGAACTATTACCAAGTACAAGTCAAAGAGGTTTATGACTTGTAATTATGTTGAAAAGAGTTGATGAAACAATTTTGAATACGCATAGAGCAAATTATTGAAAGAATCAAAGAATGTTTAGTAAAATTGGACATTTGTTTGATTAACAATGACAATAAGTTCGGTTTGGAGACTCTTTTCATATCAGATTCAGATTGAGTATCTCGAAATTGAAATTGATATTCTTCATTGGCACCTCAGACTGGTGAGAAAAGACGCAAAGTTCATCATGTATAGAAAGAACATTGTAACCATAAGATTCAAAGTGAAGAAAATATAGGAACACCAGGAAGGGTAGCCCCTGCATCAACAATGAAAATATTGCCTGTGACATACTCAGATAAGTCGTGGAGTAAGTACCGAACAAGCGACGTCAATGCCGGATCAGAGGTGCCGTAGGTTCTAAGAGGGACGCTTTTTCGAGCAACATTATTCAGCCATTTCTTTTGCATAAGAGCCTGAGTGATCTCTGACTTGAATATTCCAGGTGATATTGAGTTCACCCTGATCTTGTGTGCCCCTAATTCCAGAGCCATGATCTGATATTTCCATCAAGTTAGTCATCAGTAAACCGAATCCAAAAAGTCGTAACAAAACTTAAGAACTCGGTAAATATTTTAAAGGATATCAAAATCAGGATTAGCAGAAGGATTGTTTACATATCAACAGGGACACTCCACCTCTTGGTAAGACGTTTAAAAGATATCAGAAAGGAAAAGTACAAGAACATGAATTCGTAGCAGACCTGAATATTGGCTGATCAGAGATACTTCTACCTAAGAATGCATCTGATTTCAGACAAATTGAAGGTAACAAATTACTATGTATGAACATAGAATTAGATCTTCCCTTCTCGTCAATGGTGAGAATTCTTTTTCTCTAATGAACTTCATAAACAGCTAACTAGCCATCAACTTATTCCTGAATTACTTGTTGAGTTAGGCAGATCTATCAACGAAGATGAATTAAGTCTCCCTAGATTCTTAATAAACACTTTGTTTCCATATAATCTTTAAATATAATCATGTTCAGAAAGACTAAAAATTAAAGGTTACAACAAAATGTTCAATATCAGTTCCTGCAATTGTATTAGACAGTATCTCTTTCGAATATTTTCAGCAGGTAGAGCCCTTGCTTATTGTATTCACAATTACCAAAAGACCATCCATGATCGATTGGTATCTGTGGTCCATCTTCATTGAAGCTCTTTTTTCATTCTCACTTTATCATTCCACTTAATTATTCCTACTCCTTTATTCCCCTCCACCAACTTTTCATCAGAACACATCGTTTTGGTGTGGTTATGTGGTTGCATATTCATCCACCATAACTGTACCAAAATCCTTAATGATTGGATATGCACAGAGCCACCCGCGTATATAAACACTCTGAGATATCTAATTTGTTAACCGGGTTGTAAACACATAATCAAATTAAAGCAACGTAATTGCAATTGCAACAACCATCATGCCAAATGATATAATCGCATTCAGCAACCAGCAAGCACGACAATCCAATCAAAACAATTGAATCGCTACAGAATCATGTCAAATGATATAATCACCTTTGTCATCGTGTTTAAACCGGCTTTTGAAGAAGCATATGCAACACCTCCAGGCAAATGCCCGCGATTGAGACCAGAAATAGATGAAATGTTAATAACTGACCCTCCAATTTTGGCATTAATCATTCTCGTACAGACATACTTCGACACCAGCCATGATCCTGTTAAATTTGTTCTGAACACATTGTTCCATTCCTCCTCAGACAAATCCATGGGGGTTTTCACACTACCTGGAAAAAACAAATACATTTGAGAACAACCCCTATACCAATAATGCAGAAACCAGAAAATCTGATTCCCCTATTGAATCACCACCATCCTCACATGAGTTTAATCAACTCAACAAATCACCTATACATGTATTAAGAGCAAGTTTGTACCCAAGAACTTAAAGTTCACTTTTTTACCATAATTCCTTACGCAGATTCACTAAATATTCAAAATTTCTGGCCAGCAATAGATATGCTTACACCTTTTAAGAAGAAATCTATCAGCAATGAGATTCTACATCAACACCGAGTCAATATCGTAAAAATGGTAAAAACAAAATCAAACCCAGAAAAAGATACACGATAAAGAGGCAACCTTTAGAAGAGTACGTACCCCTAACACCAGCGTTATTAATCAAGGCGTCGATCCTCCCAAACACGTCCCAAGCCTTCTGCACGGAATTATCGATGGTGGGTCCATTGGCGGACACGTCAAGCTCCACCGCAAACGCTCGCTTATCACCAACCTCCCCTTCCGGCGAAGAAGAAGAAAGGCTACCAAGTTGGTTAATTTCGTTGCAGAGAGACATGAGGCGGTCGACGCGGCGAGCGGCAGCCACAATTCGACAGCCGGCCTTGGCTAAGTCAATACAAAACTCGCGGCCTAATCCGGAGGACGCTCCGGTGACGAAAACCACCTTGCCATGAAGATCACACCATGGCTCGAGCTGAGAAGAGCTCTCACTCTCACTCGTCATCGGGACACAACAGTAATAGAGAAAATTCAAAGAATGAGTTTAAGCACGTAAAAGAGAACGTGATTGGTCGAATGAGTTTAAGTATATCAAAGACTGACACATGTGAGTCTATTTTATAGTTTATTTTCAATTTTAATTATACTACTACTAAATTAATAAAAAAATAAAATAAATTATAATTATAATTATCTACTATTAATTTTATAAAAAATTTGAAATAAAAATGATTTTTAAAAAATTACATTTAGTTTGAATTGTATTTGTATCGGTTAACTCTTGACTGTGACATATTTTGTTTTTTATTTTAATTTAAGCTTTTAAATAAAAATTAAAAATTGTTTAAAATTATTTAATAATTTATAGATTATAGAATAATAATAAATTAAATTAAAATTTTTGATTTATACATAAATAACTAATACTAAACAGCTGATTTTATTAAACATCCAGTTGATGTTATCTGCTAGTCAAACCAACCAATATAATCAGCGCTGATAATATCGGCTAATAGCTAATACAATCAGCCAATTGTCAAACATAGTCCTTATTAAACACAAACACACAGATTCTGTTACAAAAAAACATTGCATTCTATAAATGAAGAGACGCTTCTTTTCAGCTAAGATTAACTAAATAAATGGTTAGGAACTCACGTGACAAACAACTTAATAATAAATATAGCATAACCAATTAGAATATTGGCTCGGACACAAATCAATTGAACCGAGTTTAAATGTGTTTTAGTCTATTTTCTTCTTGTGGTACCCTGTTAAGGATGATTAACAGATAATAGCAACTAAGTAAAAAGCTAAACTTTAAACTTTTAAGCAATCAGTTGATAGCTGATTCTATCAGTAGTTAGCTGATAATTGATTTGACTAGCGGATAACATCAGTTGTTTATTAAAGATGTTTAATTTAATTAGTTGTTTATATATAAAATGACTTATAAATGCATGACCTAAAAAAGAATTATAAGGACATAAGTATTATATGTTAGTATTTTTTAAATATTTTTATAAGAATTTAGATTTTAGTTATTTAGCTTCACCAAAAACTAAGTTTATAAATCTAATAAAAATATAACATATAATAATAAAAATTGATAAATTTTTAATTTAAATTAATATTTTTATATAATATATAAATTAATTAAAGAATTTTAGTAAATTAATCAATTAAAATAAGTTGTTAAAATCAAAATAAATTATTCCACATATATAATAATATTGTATAATTTATAATTTTACAAGCATTCTTTATAAAAACCTTTATCATAAATATACAGGATGTTTAATATTGCATTAATATGCATATAGGCTGATATAATAATAATAATAATAAAATTAATCAATTCTTATATTTAATTTAGGATTTTATATAATTTAATTAATTAAGCAATTTTTAATTAATTAATCAATTTTAAAATTTAAAGATTTTTCTTATAAATTTTATTTAAAAATTAAATAAAAATTTTAAATGTTAAATTTTATTTTAAAAATTAAAATTAAAGTAATAAAAAACAAAAAATTAAAATTAAAATAATAAGAAAAACAAAAAATCGATTTTTTTCTAATATAATAATAATATAATTAATTAATTTCTTAAATTTATTTTAATATTTTTTATAATTTATAAATTAATTAAACAATTTTAATAAATTAATACATTTTAAAATTTTATCTTATAAATTTTATTGACACAATTTTTAAATTTTAAATTTTATTTAAAAGATTTAAATTTTAAAAAATCCATTTTTGCTAATATAATAATAATAAAATTAATCAGTTTTTTAATTTAATTTAATATTTTTCTATAATTTATAAATTAATTAAAAAATTTAATTAACTAACCAATTTTTTAATTTCAGAATTTTATCTTATAAATTGTATTTAAAAAATAAAATGTGTTACAAATGTAACTTAAGTGTCACGCCTGTGACACAATTTTTAAATTTTATTTAAAAATTTTAAAATAAAATAAAAGACAAAACAAAAAATTGATTTTTATTAATTAATAGTAGCATAATAAACTTAAATTTTATTTAATATTTTATTAAATAGTAGTATAATTAAAATTGAAATGATAAAAAAATAAAAAAGAGTCACAAGCGTGACTTAACTATCACGCCTGTGACACTTATATTACAAGCGCGACAGTTATGTTTGAAAAAAAAATTAAACGACTGAATCGCTTAAAATTTAAACAAAAACGATGTCATTTTTTAGTTGGACAGAATTAGACATAATAAGGTTAGATAGAGTATCCCGTGTCCTCTGACTGTCCTTATCAAAGTAGCTACCTATCTTTAGTGATTTATAAAAGTTAATGTATTTCATTAATTATTAACGAAATTTGTATGGTTTAATTCTTATGTTTTCTTTCAAAATGAATTAAATATTTAATTAATATAAAATAAAAATGAATTTGTGAATGTACCAAAAAAACTATTCAAGAAATATAAGGCAACATAAAGAAATAGAAATTACCATTAAAAAAATAAATAGAAATTAAATTAAATAATTATATGGACTACCTTTTATTAGGAAACGCTACCAACTTGGTCATATTATTGGATGACAATCTATAAGGTTGATATTTTATAAATATTTTAGCATATTTGTAATAATTTTGAGATATGGTATGTTCTTTATATTTTGAAATAACTTCTCGATCTATAAGAATAAGACTGCATACAATTGAACATCTCCGTATCCCAAAGAACTCTAACTAAGTATTATTGTTTTGTTATCGGTATGTCTTTATTTCATATTTCCATTTAAAGCCTATCTTAAATCTCAATTTAGATCAAAGTAGATAAATATTAATTCCACTAAATAAGTTTGAATTCATTGAAAATTTAAATTTATTGGCATCCTATTATTACCTTTTTTTTTCCAACATGTAATCTACTTTTGTTATTATGTTATAGTTTTTTTTTAAATAAACGAAACCGAACAAACAATGACTAGAAAGGCGAAACAAAACTAATCCAAGCCGTCAGGCTTACCCCATTGGTCTAATCCATCCAAGCTCGGAAACTCGATCCTCACCAACCATGCCAGTAACTCGCGAAAAAGTCTCCTGAGAAGCCTACCAGTCTTGAAAAAAGCTAGTAGCAAAATTGAAAATCATGGAGGCGGAGAGCTTTTTACCTTGCCATACTCTTAAATTACGATGGTACCAGAGGCTCCAAAGCATGACTAGCTGACGATCTGTACTGGAAGAGAAAGTGCTGGGAGACGAAGTGTGTTGAAGAAGATGAGAGAAAACCGAAACGTCCCTAGGATTGGGCATCCTCCAGCCTGACAAATTCCAGACATCTTTAGCTTGCACACAGCCCACCAGAACGTGATTTAAATCTTCTGTAACACCGCATATATCACAATCCATATTGAGTTGAACTCCCTTCCGTCGAAGCCGTTCTTTGCAGGGGAGAAAATCGCGCAAGCACCGCCAACCAAAATCTTTAATCTTAGGAGGTACAGCCGAGTTCCAAAGACGGGTCCATGGACCCTCGACGAAAAAACTCCTTATATCCATGTACACGGTAAGGGCCATCGTATACCCTGATTTAACTGAATACTCACCACTCGAATTATGATGCCAGATAAGTTTATCTGGTGGTTTGGAGCGAGCGATTGGGATCTTAGAAATACGCCCGACATCATAAGGAGTTAACAAACCTTCTAACAAAAGTGCATCCCACCCGGAATAATCCTCGTTGAACAAATCACATACCTTGAGCCCCTCAAACTCCGGAATGGACGGGGAGGTAACATAGAAATTATTGTCTTCATTGATCCAAGGATCGGTAAAAACGTTAATCGACTCTCCATCTCTCAGTCTCCATCTTATACCCTTTAGCAGGATGTCTTTTGATGCGAAAATACTCTTCCAAATGAAGCTAGAATTAGGACGATCAGTGGCCTCCAAAAAACTACACGATGGAATATGTTGCCTAAATTTCAGTATTAATTGAATAAGCATTCAATTGTGTGTGTATCTAATTCATTGAATCTTAGTTCAACTCACACTATTTTTTAAATTTATTTATAAAAAATACTTAAAAGTCACTCGTATTTTAGTCTAAATTTTTTTTGTCTATAGTATATACACATCTACGTAAAAAATTAATTATCAACTAATTATCTACGTGGACTAATACACCTAACTTAATGTGCAAAAAAGGTGATGAGTTGGGTGTTTTAGTCATTTAATTAAAACATTTAAAAATTTAGATACTAAATTGAAAATTTTATAAATGATGGACACTTTAAAAAATATTAACAAATTACAGAACACCAAGAGAATTGCACTAACAAGTATACAGATAATTATGAAAAACAATTTTCAACACATTTTTAGATGTAAAATCATTAATAATAGTATTAAGAGTAATATTGTCCAACATGTCCTTCTGAATACATAAAATAGTTAAATCATTCAACCTTTTTTGTGACATTTATAATTTAAAGTAGGTTTTCAATAATTTTAACTTTAAAATACTTCTCTAAACTGATGTTGCATTAATATTGCAATCCTAAAGAATCATAATATTAATTTGTTTACCTTTACAGTCATTTTTTTATTCTTTTTACACAATATTTGATTATGATAAAATAATCATTCCATAAGAAGTCATTGAATTAGTTCATTTACTTTAAAATAAGAATAGTTCTCTAATTACTAAGAGTAATTAAATATAAAATATTTTTTGTTAATAGTTATTATGATAACCAAATTCTTTATTTTATATTATTTTAATAAATTGAAAAAACTTGAAATTTATTTTATTTTATTCATAATAAGATATTGAAATTTAATTATATAAAAATTTAAAAATTTATCGATAACAATATTCAATATTAATATACCATATTATATTTTACCAATATTTAATCTATACAATATTCATAACCTTGATTGTAAACTTGGTAGGTTCTAATGATGTTATAAAAGGGGTTACTTATTTGATCATTTTGGAAAGGAATTAATAGATAAGAAATGAAAAGTAAGTGGTTGGTTGTATTATTATTATAGGGGTAATAGCAATGTTATGAATACCGTACCGAGCTCGGTACCGGATTGGACTCTGGAACGGAACTGTACCGGTATCGGTCGGTACCGGATACCGTTTCGGGATATTTTTTAAATTTATAAAATAGTCCCTAAACTTTTTAAAAATTGCAAAATAGTCCATATTGAT
>JANKOD010000191.1:1828873-1858558 GCA_026284645.1 Erythroxylum acuminatum
AGCAGAAGTGAGACAAAGAAGAGAAACAATTGATACTCCTGATCTTGAAACCATAGATGACATTGACTTCCTAGTTTATAACAATGAAGCGACTTTGCATAACTTTAATGTGAACAATGCTGAAGTGGTGGAGAATTCTCCGGGGGAACAATCTCAAGCACCTACTCAAGGTACCCCTAAAGGTGAAGCATCATCTAAGAAAAGAAAAGGGAAATCAAAAAATGATGATGTAGGAATGGACTTATTTGCTAAATCTATAGAAAAGCTGGTTGAAAGTTTTGCAAAGTCCACTGCAGAAATTGTCAAGAGTGGTCAACCAACTCGTCCTATGTCAGACAATGAAGTTTGGGCTCTTTTGGAAGGATTGGAGATTGATACAAACACATTATTCAAAGCTTACTATTTTCTCATTCGAGATGTTGATGCTCAACGAGCCATAATTGGATGTCCTCCAGATAAGCGGAAGCAAATGTTGACTTATCTTATGTCTCTCAATAATCAATGAACTTATACACAATAACTTAAATACTGCATTAGTGGTTTTTTTTGGAACTTTTTTTAATCCATTTATTTAAAGAAATTGTAAGTTGCTTGTCTAACTGAAGTGACCTTCATTTTTCTTGTTTTATAATGCTATCTCTATAATTTGAAATGTTTTGGGGTTACTTAAATAGTTTCAAGGCAACTATGCATATTTTATTACAAGGGTAATTTTGGAAAATAATATTACAAGCCATTCCATTCCATTCATTTTGAGTATCACTTCTAAACAATGGTCAAATGAGCCCCTCTCTTATTTTATTAAAACTTCCAAACAATGGAATGGCTCATTCCATTCCATTCCATTCTACTCCATTCCATTAATTGTCATTCCATTCTATTTCATCCTAAACTCCCAAACATACCCTATAGCTTCAGTAAACAGAATCAGGTCATCGGCGAGAAAGAGGTGAGAGAGAAGAGGCCCTGAGAGACTCAGCTTGAGCGGCCGCTAGTGACCTAGGCCTATTTTTCTCTAATAATATTATTATTTTATTTAAACTCATTAATTTCATGCCGGCAGGTTAATTGCCAACCTTACCCCGTTATCTATGGAAAGTCCCCGACACATCGGGTCCACTGTTTTTGCAGATTTGCTTATCAAGAAAAACGACATAATGAGTCAAATCAAACGACAATAAAAATAAACAACCCAACCAGAAACCCCTTTAAATTCACATAAACCCACCGAAAGCATCAGAGCACTCGGTCACTTTTCAAGTGAACTTAATACAAAATTCTCTGATCATTATAACAAAGACTCACTTACACATCATGCAGCCCCATTCCTCGCCGGAAAATTCCTACCTTTACCAGTATCTCTCCGAGAATGGAACGTTCAACATTGCACCCTATACTTTCCCGCCGATGCAGAGCTTCTGTAGCTCTTCAGGTTCGTATCAGAATTACCCCTTCGAAGGGTCTATAGTCACAGACATTACGCCACAAGATAGAGCTCTTGCTGCTCTCAGAAATCACAAGGAAGCTGAGAAGAGAAGAAGAGAGAGGATCAACTCTCATCTTGATAAGCTTAGGACTCTCCTTCCTTGCAATTCTAAGGTAATTATGTAGAAATTTAGTCATTAAGTGACTTTCTTTTAGTGTGTCAGTGACTGTTTTTGCAGCTACGATTAGCTTCCATGGCAATGGAATCCTATGATGGGGTGTTGTTTTGGAGCTCTATGTTCTCATTTAGATTATGTTTCATAAGGGCAAAGCGATTTTTAAGGATTGAAACCTAAATAAAGGTCCTGAATTTCATTGAGGAAAGTCAACAAGAGCGCGAGTTTTTTGTTTTTCTGACATAGCATCTGTCGAAGAACATGATAGTTAAGATTTTCCATGTGCTTTTCGTTTTCCTGGAAAGAAATTTCTATTCTACTTTCAGGTTTCGTGCTTAATTTGTTGACTGTTTGGTAGCTCAGGAAGCACTTACAGGAAAAGCAAGCAACTGAAACTAAGAGCTAGTTCTTACTCCACACTTTTTGGCTGTGGGAGACGTAATCCCCGGTGACTAGATCAAGACTTGCTTACCTAAACTAAAATCATACAGGTTACTTCAGTAGTTGGCAATGAACTGAAACGAACATCTGAAACGCAACAGCTTTCGTGTGCTTTACTAATGGTTGTTTAATTTCTTTTCTGTTTTCACGGGACCATAAGAGAGACAAGTATAATCAAAATCTAATCTTTTTTAAGCTTTTTTGTGCTAGTTGAGCTTTTAGATGTTCAAAGTTACAGACAGAATCTGTAAAAGTAAAAGCCTATCAAAGCCTTCGTTTCCTGTTGGTCTTCTTGGATTGCGATCTGTTGGAAAGTTTCTAAGCTTTTCGCATACTTAGGGTTTCATGGACACTCTTTTTCTTTATCTTACCGACTGAATCATCTGTTCTCTTGTAACCCCTTTTTCTTCTTTTTGCAGATCGATAAAGCTTCACTGCTAGCTAAGGTTGTTCAACGAGTGAAAGAACTGAAACAACAGACCTCACAAATTTCAGGACTCGACTCTTTCCCATCAGAAACCGATGAAATAAGTGTTCTATCAGGAGAGTATTCAAGTGACGGGCAGTTAATATTCAAAGCATCTTTGTGCTGTGAGGATAGGTCCGATCTTTTGCCAGAACTAATCCAGACACTGAAGTCTCTCCACTTGAAGACGCTAAGAGCTGAAATGGTAACCCTTGGAGGAAGAATGAGGAACGTTCTCGTTGTTTCTGCTGAAAAAGATCACAGCATTGAATCAGTTCATTTCCTTCAAAATGCACTCAAATCTTTAATGGAACGCTCAAATTCTACTGATAGATCCAAGAGGAGGAGGGTATTAGACCGCAAGTTAATAATCCAATGATAATGTTAGTTTCTTTGGTATGTTATCCTTTGGAAGTTGATCGATTTTAGTGTTTCAGTATGATCTTGTATTATCTGGTTTCCATGTTATATGGGTTTGTTTGTTTTAGTGTAAAACCCATGAAAGAAGTTTAGAAAAGAAGAGAAGCTAGTGTGTTAGTGTGTGACAGTGTGAATGGTTAGCTAGCTAGTGGTCTAGGGTTTAGACTTTAGATAGTTTCTTCTTCTTCTTCGTCTGGACGTAAGGTGGGAAAATGGAAGACTCTGTTCTCGGTAGGAGAAGAAGTAAATGCAGCGAGTGTTTAAATATGTAATGTGATTACTGTTTTTAGTGAGAAAGATTCCATAAGAAACTGAAATTGGAAAGTTTGATTAGATATTTACTATTCCCTCCTATTCAAAATATTGAATAGTTGTTTTAGAAGAATGCACACTTATTAAGAAAGTTAATGAAATGTTTGATATATCCTTATTAATTGCATGTTAAAGTACCTTGAAAATATAATCTGTGTAATAATTAAGATGTAAGAGAAATTAAAGGGTAATTTTGAAAGTAAAATCATAAACATACATGAAAAGTCACGAACGATACTTATTTTGAATAATTAAAATCTCTCTAAAACGGCTTTTATTTTGAATAGAAGGGAGTACAATTTAAAACAGTTCTTTAATCATTAATTTTTAAAAGAAATTCTTATTTTAAGATTTTGGTTAAAATATAATGAAAAATCGCATATTATTGATATGTAGCTTAATTCTAACTCTTAAATTCAATTTGAATTAATTAAATTTGACTTAAATTAATAATTTAAGATAATTATAAATAAATTATTTACTTAGTTAAGTTTATTTAGTTTGGTTTGAGTTTAAGAATTACATCGGATTATAATATAAACAAAAATTGGCATGTATGATGTTTATAACTGTTTTGTTTTGTTGTTATTTTTAACTTAAATATAAAATAAATATTTTATAAAAAAAATTGTCAAGAAATTTAATACAATAATTGAAAAACTCAACCGATTCAACCTTAAAAATCTTGAATTGTCTATCTTTTCAGTTCGATTTTTAACTTTTCAGTTCAGTTTACTTTAAATAATTCTTGTTATCACAAACCGATTAGTTGATTGATTAATTAATCAAATTTTATAAATTAATAAGTTTTTATAAACTAAAATAAATTAATTAATTTTTATTTAACAATATATTTTTCAATTAAACTTCAAATTTTTTTACGGATAAGAACAATATCTTTCAATCATATTCAAAAATTTTAATGTTGTTTAATGTTTAGCTGATTTTATGACGGTCTAATATGGATTGACGTTTTTAAACCTTTAACTTCTCGTCTTATCGGGAATCTGATTTTTAAAACATCAGTAAATATCTATATTTTTTATCTTAAAAGTTTTTAAGGGACTAATATGATCATTGTTTAGTGATTATTATCAATTATTATTATTAAGTAAAAAAATTATTTAAAGAGTAATCAAAACTTTTCTATTTCTAAATTGTCATTTAATTTCATTATATATTGGGATAATACCTTTCTTCTTTAATGTGCACTGATTCTAAGGGCAGACCAGAGTTGAAGGAATCTGAAGTTTTAGTAATTAGGTCTTAAATATGAGAATTGGGATCACAGGAACGTTGATAGTGACTGAATGGGACTTTCGAAGACAATGGTCTCTGTGTTCTGCAAGTGAAACTTATTAGTGTTAGAGTTCCAAGCTTCTGGTCTAAGGACAATTCCAACTTCCAAGGAGAACATTCTCATAGGAAACATATAAGTTGTGTCTGAATTCTGAAATTAAGATAAAGATTATTCTGCAATCTCTCTCTCTCTCTTATTAAAAAACAATATTTCAGAACTGTTATCCTCAACTCATTGTGATTCCTAATTGTAAGCTAACGATATCTTTTACTCTTTATGGAAAAAATATGTGCAAATCCTTAGGCATGGTTTTGGGTGGTCTCCGGGAAGAACCCTACTTAGATTCATTGCAGAGCAATCAGTCACTCCTCTATCATCTTTATGACTGTAGGGTTCATAGGCTTTGTCCTCTCCTTGACCACATCCACAACTTTCTATACAATAATTTCTCCAAAGAGTTCATAAAATCTCAACTTTTGAAAACTTAACTTCAAATTTTAATAAAATTAAATTTTATTTATTTAATCATTAATAATTATAATTATAAAACTTACTTTTACTCTTTTTAATTTTAAATTTAAAACCTATATTTCATATAAAATATCATATGAAATCAGATTAATTACTAAAAAAATATTTTTTTATAAAGCAATGTTCTTATTTTAAACAAATTAATTAGGTGAAGATTTTAAGTTCTAACCAGATGAATGAACCGCCGGGAGCCCGTATGAGAGTTGGTTTGACTGTCCTAACTATGGTAGAATATTTCTGAGATGTTAATGAACAAGATGTATTGCTATTTATCGATAGTAAAATTGTATCAAAATTGATAGAAATCTTATATTTATAATATTAAAAAATGTTGTTAAATTTATAGATATTTGTATATTACTAACAAAGAGCTATTTTTAACCTAGTAATAATTACTCAGTACTGAGTCATATGAATTAGGGAGGAGTAGTGTTAGAAACTTGGATATATTATAAAAAACAATTGATTTTTTTTAAGGGTTGTTCAAGATTGTTAATGTGAATGGATTAATAAGTTGCAATTGAGAAGAAAATTTTTATTCCTTTAAAAAATGGATTATTATGAAAAAAGGGTTCAGCTTATCGGATTACATTAATCACTTTTTCGTAATATCGACACTTATAATTGATATATATGCACATATTAAATTATTAAGTGGACATAATTTTCATAATAAGGGAACTTATAATTGATATTTTTTAGAAATTTATTAAAGAAATTATTAAGTGATACCGCACGGGCTGTCCCTGATCAAATGACACACGAAGATAGCATTACTAAGGTACGTGACGTTGTTTACACTTGTGAATCGAGAAAGACTCTTCTCATTTCACCGATAAGCTTCAACAAAGCTGCATCACAGATTTCCAACTTATATATCATTCAAGTGGTACAACAAATCATCCATCAGATCAAAGATTAACAAAGTTTGACTGTAGCTCATACTTCAAGTATGCTAATCGAGATACAAGTCTTTGGGCATTAATTCTTAAAGCCTACCTTTTATAAATCTAGGCTGTTTAATCTTTAGTAAATTAGAATTTGTAAATGAATTGTAATTAGGTCAAGTGGGTCACATTTGTTATAAAAGAATGATTACTTGAAGCAAATTTTTTCTACATAATATTCCCTGCCCAAAAAGCTTGATCAAGCATCTTTTAAAGATTTATGCCTCCTATGTTCTTGTCCCATTGATCAAACAATTGCCTTTATAGGTAGGTGGAAAAGAAATTAGCCTTTTGAGACTTGTTATCTCCTAGAACTTAGAAGCACCTTTTCACATCTATTGAATCAAAAGTGTGTATTTTCTTTTAGAATTGAGGTTACTAAAGGGTTTGTGAATTGCTTAAACTCTTCCAATCTATGTAAGATAAACTTGTTTATACTTAAACTCGTAAATTATTGAATTACACCATATTATTTTATCATAAATAAAATTTAACCTTACCAAGAACATTGTCCTATTTTAATTATCTCATCAATTCAACATTTTCTTTTTCTTGTTCACATGTACATGACATTTTGCCAAACTAAATAGGTAGCATAAAGATGACTAGCAAATTTGGACATCATCCACGAGTTGGTCCTAGAGCATGCAAGTTCTATAACAAAATGGGATAGGCTTAGTTTAAGAGATAATCACATTGGGTAATGATAATTTGACCAATTGTCTTCAAAAGACTATATATCATAATGTTTGGTCTTATCACTATATGCTCATGTGGTCTCAACTCAATTGATCCATGTACTTGTAAAGAGAGTGAGGGACAGAATTAGATAGGCGTGAAAAAAGGGGGCTGACAAAGAGAGAAAGTGATAATCATGGACAAACAAGAAAAGATGTAGGTGTCAAAAGTAGGTTTTTTCTTTGAATTGAATATAGGAAGTGGAAGTAATGTGTATGGTGAATAATTATAATTTATTTTAAATTTAAAGAGAATATGTAAATGTTATTTGTCACTTTGATCTGAATTGTTAATTTATTAAATAATTTATAATAATTAAATCTAAGTTATTAATTCAAGAAATAATTTATTAAAAATATATAATTCATAAATTATTATGTATATTCAATAATTTATACAATATATTTTAGATATAATAAATATAAATTTCATCTATAAGAAGGGAGTAATTATATTGACTCTTTTAGTTTAATCTTTTTATTTTTATCTTTATATTATTGAATTATCGTATAAGTCTTTTTATTATATTCTATTAGTTTGTATTTATTTATAAATCTAAAATAATTATGTTATTTTAAAAAATTAATAGAATAAATAAATTGAAAATTTTTTATTTTTTAAATTTTTTACCCTAAAAAAGAGTGTATGTACGTACCATGTAGTGTTTGTATAAGACTGTAGATCCTGCCTAAATCTTTACTTCTCTCTGTTCGGCACTTTCTTCAAGGAGAGTAGGAGAGACAAGGCCATGCCCTACAATGGAGGCTTTGTTGGGGACCTGACAATCATCTCTTCCACTCCTTGTCTTTGCTCGTAGTGGCACTTTTTTCTTATATTCTGAGTAGGGTTTCTTTTTTCTTCCCTAGCAATCATTGCTGCGATACTCATTTTGCAGACATTATGGAAACTAGTGTTTGTTGTCTTGCGTGAAGTGAACACGAAAGTGGTCTCACTCACACTTATTTTTTACTGTAACGTGTCTTTGGCACTGCTACCCACGTATATTCTTTCTGAGCTGCTACTTCTGCTGGTTTTGGTTTGCTGGTCCAGTTTTCACATGCCTTTGTTTCCTTTTTCATTGTATGTCATGTTCTTTCTATACTTAATGGTTGAGAATGTTCACATTTTCATGAGGAATTTGGAGTCCATTTCTTTCAACAAGAGTGAATGGCAGATTAGTAATCCTTACACCAAGCTCTCTAAAACTCTTTAATGGAATCTAAAAGCTCTTAGTATATTCATCACACAATACTACACTAAGAGCTTATTTCATATTCACACATATATGAATGTAATAAAACTTTCTTAAGAACTTTATAAGACAGGTTTTATTTGGCAATCAGTTCATTGCATTTATCTGCTAACTGATAACTGATTATATCAGTTGATTTGACCAGTGAATTATATTAGTTGTTTGTTAAAGATATTTGGTAAAATTAGATGTTTAGTATTAACTGTTTATGTGTAAAATGACTTAGGAAGACGTGACTTTTAGACAATTATAAGGATATGAATATTATATATTTTAATATTTAAATGAATATTCTTATAAGAATTTAGATTTTATATATTTAATTCTAAAAAATTAAGTTTATAACTCTAATAAAAAATATAAAACATATAATAATAATAACAATAATAACCAAACAACTCAATTAATTTTTTTATAAAGTCAACTAGCTAATTTGGATCAACCAGCTAATTTTTGGCTAATCAGCCAACAACCAAACAAAGCCCCAATCTAATAACAAAGATTATTTCCAAACGCTTATGTAATCGACCACTTCAAATATTGGTTAGACACACATTAATCGTTGCAAGGATCAAGTTTTGGATACATTTAGTTAGTCAATCTCCTACTAATGACTAATCATATCTTCTTCAATTGAAGAGTCGGCCAATCGAATTCCTAAAACATATGTTTAACTTTTTAGACGCTCCATCAACTAATCAATCTAAACTCATTCACGTGTTGACAATTTGATTAGTCGATGATTTAACCTATGCAAAATATCCAATTCTATTATACTCCTATATTAAAAATTAACTTTCAAAATTAATTTAAAAGATTAAATTTCAACACTTTAAATTTTTTTTAAAAATCAAACCATTCAATTTGTCGAAATTTTGATTCAAATCCTTTCAAAGGTTTTTTTTAATATCAAGATATTTTTGTTAACTTTTTAAATGAATTTTCTCTTAATTAAAAAATTATTTATAAATGTACATAATCATAAATTATTGAACCAATAGGCTATTAAAATAATCAAGATATATTTATAACTAAAATTATACCGATATGAATACTCGGACTAATTTTGACCCAACTTGACTCGGCCCAATTTTAACCTTGATTGACTAGGTCACAGGTAGCCCAAGGGTCACCCGGCTTGTGGGTCAACTCAGGGACCATTGGCATCCCTAAATGGATTCATCCATTTGTAATCTTTTGTTCCCTTGATTTGATTTATATTTAGCACTTTACTTTATTCATTTTGATTAAAAGATATTTATATGTCAATGATAGTTCAGCCCCTAACTTTTTTATTTTTTCTCCATTTTACATTTTAAAAAAGAAGAAATGATGGAATTATTAAGATTCATTACCAATTTACAACAACAACAAAAATTCAATGAAAGTTCCGGTAATAGGCAGAGTCTAAGAAGATGCAGTAATACACAGTCTTATCTAGTCTATTTCTAATAGACCCACATGAAAGGAAAAAAAAATCTAATTATATCATTTTTCCGAAAATAGATAGATATATCTAATTATTATTGTAACATGTTTTCATATCTCAATTATTTTTAAAAAATTCTAAATTCATGCATTCATCTGTTAATATTTGAACTCAAATGTCCTAATTTATTTATTTATTTTCATGCATAGCTTTTAAATCAATTTTAATTACATCAAGGTTTGCTATGGTTTATTTATGAACTGGATTTTATCTTGAATTGGATTGGAACCAATTGTCTAGATCTTATGCCCGTTGGAGTTGGACTTAGGCTTGATTCACCTTTAGCCTCCTAACCAGTTAGTGGCGTAACTACCGAGACGGATCCAACTCATTAAAATAGGATTTGGAGATATTTGGGGCATATGCCTATGTCAACATATACTGTTATAGGGTTTTAGGCAAAGTGGCTTGGGCTTGCCACATAGAATAGTACAATATGCTTTTAACACCACAAAGCGGTGGTGGTATTATAAATAATAGGGTAAAAATTAGTGCGGTAATTTAAAATTACTAAATTATTTAATTAAATTGTATATAATTATTTTAACACAAGCTATTTTAATTTGAAACACAAACAGAGTTTATATAACTAATTTGACCTTATTTTAATAGTTTATTATATAAAAATAAATTTAAATATTACAATATTTGTAATTCTATAAAATACTTTTAGTGACTATAAATCATTAAAATATATTTATTATTATTTTATTTAGTTTAAAATAAGTAAAATAATAACGGTAGAGCCCTTTATTCCTAAATAACATGATAAATACAAGGTTAATTGTCAAAAAAAAGTTCAAATTTTTGTCAATTTTTCAATTATAGCCCGAACTTTAAAAAGTAACAATAAAATACTCAAATTTTTATTTTTTTTAATTATAGTCCAAACTTCAGAAAGTGACATTAAAATGTTCAAACTTTTAATTTTCTTCAATTTTAGCCCGATGTTATTTGTTGTTCTCTCAATGCCTTCAGCTATTTGTTTTTTGTTTGTTCTTTTGACGCCCCAAACTATTCTCGTATTATAGTGTATTGCATCGGTAAGGTCGACAGAGTTACGTAATCTGATTTATGTTATTTTCAAATTTAACGGGAATACTAACATCGGGCTATAATTGAAAAAAATTGAAAGTTTGAGCATTTTATATCTATTTTTAGAAGTTCGCGCTATAATTAAAAAATTTGAAAATTTGAATATTTGATTGTTATTTTTAAAATTTTGGATTATAATTAACAATTTAATTTTTTTTGTAATTAACCCTAAATACAAACATAACAAAAAACAAAGTGAAACATCAAAGTACGCATTTAAGTGAGGTTGCTTTTGGCAGGGAATCTCTAATCCCAATTAAGGAATAGTCAGAGAATAAAAATAATTCCTCCTTACAGTAGATAGAGTTAAGTTCAGACCAGATTCAAACCCTAAAATATATGTTCGGATCTAAGTTCAACTTGAAAATTTGCCTTTAGATTCAAGTTCAGTTCAAAACTTTCTAATCTCCATCTGTCACACTTATAATTATTCTTCTTAAGAATGATGATAGACTGGATTGAGCTTAGGCTATTCAGGTTTGAACTTGGTTCAAAATTTTGTGTTCGATTCGAATCTTACTAAAATTTGGATAGAAATCAAAGGGTTACAATAACAATCATCGTTAAAGTCCTTACCCACCAAATGACTATCTATCCATCTCTATGCTTCTTTAGTCTTTCCCTCCATGGGTTATAGAAAACTTAGGGTCAGTGGTGGGTCACCTAACAATTATCATACACTACTCAGGATCATATAAAAGTTGGGGTTCAAGAGAACTATCATTAGATCCACATAATAATGACAATTTCTCAACTCGTTTACTGTGCCCAAAAGTAGATACCAGTTTCAAACTTAGACCCTTTTTTAATAACAATATAGGAGTAGGATACGTCCAAGCTAGGTTTGATTTGACTCGATCCATCAAATAAGCATATGAATTCGGTTTAAGCTTGTTTAGATTACTATAAAATCATATTAATTTAAATTTTTAAAATTTTATAATAAAATAAAGTGATCAAACTTCAGATTAATCCTTAAATTAGAAATTCAATCATGACTTGGAAGGCTTGCCGGCTATTATAGACTTGGAGGAACATAATTCTTTTTTATGAGCAGTTTATTTGGCCGGCCTTGCCTATTTCTGTTATTTTGTCTTATGCAGATCAAATTCGCAAGTTAACGGATTGGCAGAGGACTACTATTCCAGGCCCTCGCCCTCGACATGAGCAGCTATTCGACTGGTGCAAACCTCCCAGTGGGTGGGTCAAGTTTAACACGGATGGTGCAAGTAAACGCTTCAGCTACAGCCGAAGGCATCCTCCGTGATAGTATAAGTAATTGGTTTGGTGTGGTTACACCCAGAACCTCGGGTGGTGCTCATTGGTGTCTGCCGAACTCTGGAGAGTGTATACAGGGCTCATGCTCGCGTGGAACCTTAGATATCGTCAAATCGAACTCAAAGTTGACCCGATTGCGGTGATTAATCTCATTTTTTCCTCAGCAAGCCGATCACAGGCTCTCAACCCCATCATTCAAGGTATTAATGAACTGTTCACTCGCAACTGGACGATAACACATCGGCATATATACCGCGAGAGTAACCGATGTACCGACTAGCTCGCGAACTATGCAGAGCATTTTGATGTAGGCATGATTTATTTTGATACTCCACCCATTGGGTGCTATGTACTCCTTTTAGAGGATATGTCAGGACTCTGCTCCCGCGATTTGTTGTGTAATCCTTTTTATTTCCTCTTATAAAAAAATTCAATCAACTTAGAGTCAAAGGAATTTCATACTCGAATTGAAACTTAATTAAGTATGATTTAATTCGTTAATTTTATATTAATATAACTTATTTTTATAATTAATTAAATTAATAAATTTAAATTGTAAAATTCAATTTAATATTTTTGTTTGTAATTGATATTTTCAAATGCACACTAAATTAATAAATTTATTATGGCTTTTCATTTGGGGGAATAAAAAGCAAATTAGTATGGTGGGTCTAGAAAGGTGACACCATCCACCCAATGAGCACATCTTCAATGTAGTCCCCAAAAAAACAACTAGTTTCAACAACTTTCTCATTTTACACGCTTTTTGTAGTACCCAAGCAAAAAGGAGATTGAATGATTTGATTATAAGAGAGCTTCTCCTTTTTGTCGTGATTAGCGCTTCTAATTGCCATTAGAACGTATTAACAAATATTTTAAAATTTTGATCGAAAAATAAACTAATAAAATTTAAAATTTAAAATTTAAGATTTAAGATTTAAAAGATTCATCTAATAGTGTATTCTTATAAAAATAGTTAAAAATTAAATGAAATTAAAAATGTTGTTTTTAATTTAAAATTAATTAGCTTATTTTAGTTTATAAAAATTAACTAATTTATAAAAATTTTGTTAATTGATTTTTACGGTTGAATATAAGACCTAGTCCATAAAAACTTCACTATCAATCGACCGAATACGCCAAAAGTCTCCAACAATACAAGGATAGACATAAACAACCCTTACTCCTTCTAACAAGTGAAAAATCACATCCAAAATGTATCTCGAAATAGAAAAAAAAACAAAATATACAACTGTTCATAACAGCACAGAAAACAACTAAAGATATCAAAATTTAGAATAAAACTAGACGAATACCATCAACAAACAAAAGAAGATTATCCGACATAGCTCTCCAATCTCGTGCAAGGAAGAACAGAATTGATTCTATTTTTTTATTAACAAGCATTTGATTAAAATGGATAATTCGTGTTTATTTTTTATTTTTTTCCCCTTTTCTGGTCTAAGGAATTGTTATGACACCTGTACGCCATGTTCTTGAAGGTTTGTTTACCTTTACATTCTCATTCAATACCAACCCTCTTTCTCTGACATTCTGACACATAGAAAATCTTATATTCTCTTCCATTTATTTATCTAAAAGTTTATTCTTATTCTTATGTGCAAATATAAACGGTGGAGAAGAAAAGGGTATCAAGGAATAAAGAAGACACACTCGACTTCTTTATTTAAGTAAAAGATACCAAGTTCCCCTTTATGATAGATGTATATCTTTTATATATAAGGAGTATTCGTAGAGCTCAAATTAAAGAATTGATCCTTGCATATAAAAAAAAAAGAATTGTTCCAAAGATTCACGTTACGTTGTTCATCGTCATCATCGTCGTCATATTTTGAAGTCCCGCACTAAAGCAGGATCTGGGAAGCCTGATAGTACGTAACTTTACCCCTATATCATAAAGAGACTGTTTCCAATAGACTCATACGCAAATGTAACAAAGATAATAATAAAACAGGTTAAAAGAATAAGTATGTAAATGATACAGTAGGAAAAGTATATAATGAGTATTTAATCATATATGTTTCATAGTTATATTTTAACCAAAGTTAAAAAACAATTTTTTAAGAAGTTGAAAAATAAAAAATTTGAAAATTTTAATATTTCTTGAACAAAAGAGAGGTATATTATATATCTTACCTTTTTTTTTCTTAATTATATGTTAGAACAAAAGTTGCACTCGTGAATAAAGAGAGGAACCAAGCATATCATTTTGGTATCTAGCGACCCAAAAGAGAGATCTGACCATATCTAGTCTATATTCTTATCTTTTTAGAAGAATGCTATCTTCCAAGAAGCTATTTATAGCCATAGGACCATAAATAAAAGGTTTCTTTGTAATGTGTTTGTCATTTGAGTAGTCACCTTTCTAAAGAAATGTCAACAACAATAATAAATAAAGTAACACATTCTTTATTCTTCCCTTAACCAATTTTTATTATATTCTATTAAATTTTATCCATATATTTATATACGGTTTATATAAATATGTGGATAAAATTAAATAGAACAGGGTTGAAACACTTTAATAGGAACATATTTTGTTCTCATACATAACAAGCAATAAAATTTTCTATTCTTTTAGTAAATTATTATTATATTATTAATTTGGTAAATTCTATAATCATTATAATCGATATTATCTAAATTATTTTTGCTTACTAATAATGATTTATAATATGTAAAAATAATTTAGATAATATCAATGATTAAAAAACTCAACCTGTTCGACCTGTTCAACGGTAAAAATTTTGGACCATTTAATTTTTCGATTTTGTTTTTAACGTTTTAGTTTAATTGACTTTAATAACTTTTGTTTTTAAAAACGATAAGTTTCTTAACTAACAGATTAATTTTTATAAATTAATAAGTTCTTATAAACTAAAATAAATCAATTAACTTTTATTTAACAAGTTTAATTTTTTAATGAATAAAAATAATCTCTTTCAATCATATTTTAAAATTTTTATTTTATTTCAATTTTTAAAATACTGATTTACGTTCCAAATTGGATTTTAAAACATTGAGTAATATTGATTCGGATGACCATAAAAGTTATTAAAACAAAAACTCTTTAATTTTTATTATTTTTAATAGAAAAGTTCAGGAAATTGACAATAATTAGTTCATTTTGTTGATTGAATACATTGCCGTATTGTTGAATTCTGAACCAAGTCACGGGTTTCTTTTGAGTGGCATTAGTTATCTATATATATGTTATATAATATAATATAAGAAAGTCTCTCTCAATAATTAAAAATTCAACGCTTGAGGTTGAGGGTGCACTTATTGATCAATACGGAACTTATTTTGGATTTTGTATTAAATAATTAAATTCATATTAAATTTTTAATATAAATTTGTCTAACTCAAAATTTGACCCAAATATATAGGGTTTGAGTTAATATATAAAATGTAATACGTAGTACAGACTCTATTACGTATTCAGGATCATACATGAAAGGGTAAAAATGAAGGAAATGAAAAATACATGATTTCGGTTCCATTCCGTGTTCTGAAGCATGTTGAAACGAGCATCGATCTTCCCGGGACAGTTGAAGAAGTTGTTTACCAACACTAAGTTTAGATTTTTTTACAATTTCCTCAATAGGCAAGTTCTCTTAATGGGTCAAAGAATCGTATACTTACGATTGATATAAGAGTAACTGTAAGAGACCTTAACCTTTATATAACTTCTATATCGAGCTTCTTTTTCACAAGGCCGATATGGACCAAGTTCATACTGAAAGGGATTCTTTTTTTATTAAACTTCGACCCATCAATCTAGATCATTTATTGGGCCACTTTATTATCTTTATTTGGATTGAATTACGTAACTTAACTGATAATTTATTAAAAGCCATAATTATAATTAATAGTTGCCCACTTAATAGGAGAAAGACAAAATTGTCTCTAAGAACAAAAATGTCTTACATAAAAATCTTTATATAAATTTAATTTTCTTATCAAGTTAAAAATGAAAATAATTAATAGAAAATTATGTATATATAATCTCTTTGTAATTAGTGATAAATCTGAGAGTTAATTATCCACTAATCATATCCTCTACAGTGATTTAAACTTGGAAATTAAGATTATACACAACTCTTCTTCATCGAAACATTATCAGGCCAAACCCGAAATTAGAATATAATTAATTATATAATTTAAAACAATTAATTAGAGTATAATTAATTACAGATTTTAAAACAAGAATCAAAATTTCCTTAAAAGCAAGGTTAGTAACTCTACCAACAACATCACTAACCATTATATACCTCATGTGCAATACATACTCTCAATGATTTGTAGGATTGGATCATCAATACTATTCGTGCGACCTATTCATGACAATACCATGTAACTTACGAGTTCGTCACACTTGATATCGAACCATATAATAATGTCTAATTAATATGATCAATGCATGAGACCATTAACCAAATTATCGAACACATGCATGCAATAATCATATGAACTTTACGAAAAGAAGAACAAGAAGAAGAAGAAGAGATCACACGTTGGAAAGAAACATACGTGAGTATATGCTAGAATCATGTATCTATGTGCTATTAATTACAAGATTATAATTTCATGCATAGACAAACAAATACACCACATTAATCACAATGCAAGTATGATCAAACTACCCTAAAGCAAATTTAATTTGTCTTACATTAAATTTTCTAGTTATATATCAGAGTGGTAAATAATAATTAAATCAAATTCGTTATTTGACTTTGTATTATTGACTTATCAAATAACTTATTCAAAATACGTAATTTGTATATTATTACATTCGTCTCACAATTTATTTAAAATGTATTTAAGGACATAATTTTTATTTTAGATTGAAGTCTGATCAATAAAAATTTTGGCTTAATCGACTTGAAGTCAACAAATCAAATTTAAATTAAGTGAATTTCATATCATGTTTAAATTTAGGAGGATTGACCCGTTCAAACTTGAAAAACCCAAATCAATATAACTCAATTTAATTTAAGTTAACAAAAAGTATAATTTTCCTAGCTCTTGACTTGGTATTAAGTAGTGATTAAGGTAATAAGCCAGCCTACTCAATGACAATGGCTTCCATCTTTTCTATAGTGATATATAAAAGTAGATCCACCTACATTTATGGTGAATGATGTTGTTTATTTTGTTGATTGTCATCTTTTCTTGGGCAAATAATGATATGGTTTGTGTTGATGTGTTGATGAACTCCAACCAAATTTGATGAAAGATATTCCCTCTGATTTATAGTAAGTGTCGTTTTAGAAAAACGCACGCTTATTAAAAAAGCTAATGAAATTATAGATATACCTTTATTAATTAGCATGTGAGAGAAATTGCATACTATTAAATTGTCTTGAATTGTGATATGTGTAATTAAGATGAGAGAAATTAAAGGTTAATTTTGAAAGTAAAATTATAAACATGCATACAAAGTTAAGAATGACACTTATTTTGAATAATTAAAATATATCTAAAACGACACTTATTATAAATAAGAGAGTATTAATTTGGATTTGGTTGTGTTTGATCTTTTTTGGAAATAAAAGCTGATATTAATGATCCCTATTTAATATAAAGATTACATTTTTAGATTTTTGGTTAATTTAAAATTTAAATAAAATAATTTTTATAACATTATTATCTTTTTAAAATATTAATAAATATTAAGTTCGATTTAGATTTTAATACAATTATTAAGATAAAAACGTATCTTTTATCAAAAAAAGGGTAAATTTTATGGTTCAACATATTATTAATGTACTTAAAAACTATCAATAATCTTCTATACTTTTGATTTTACATTTTGTGTCTCCCCACTGTCAACCAATGTTTTAAAAACTGGAATTGAAAGTTAAACAGACAAGGCAAGATGTTTAAGGTTTAAATGGTTCAATCATTATTAGACCGGACTAAAAGTTGAATAAAATTAAGAAATTTAAAATATGATTGAAAGAGATTATCCTTAACCATCGAATAATTTGAAGTTTAATTGAAAAAAGAGATTGTTAAATTAAAATCAATTGATTTATTTTAGTTTATAAGAACTTGTTAATTAACAAATATTGACAGATTAATTAATAAATTAACCATTTTTAACTATAAAAGTTATTAAAATAAATTGAACTGAAAAGTTAAAAATCGAATAAAAAAATTTGACAGTTCAAAGTTTTTACAGTTGTCATCAACTTCTATTATAAATTCCCATCGTGAATTTCAAAACGACATCATAGAATATTACGTATAAAAAAAACGTTATTTTGGGGTTTACATATGCTTTGTTTTCTTTAAATATCATATGCTTTATGGAAGAAAATTGCTTCAATTATAGCTTTAAAGATGTAATGTGATCAAAAAGAAACTTCAAGTGGGATTTCAAGAAGAAAAAATTATCAAGATTCAAAAGGATTAGGTTGGCCAAAGTCTAACAGAGAAATCAACTTGTTTAAGTCAAAGTAAGATTTTCAAAATATCCTAAAGAAGCCAAAAAAACAAGTGAACATAATAAATGAGGTTGCATTGAAGAAGAAATACCTATCATGATTTTATTTGGTCCTATTATTTTTAAAATTTTAATAATTAAATATCATTAAAATTTTAATTTAGTAGGTAATTTACAATAGTTTAGGACATTAGTTTAGTAATTATGAGTATAATATTTTAATATAATATAAGTTATAACTATTGAGTAATATTCTCATTAAAATTGCTTTAAAAAATAATAATAACAACTAGAATATTGTTAAAATAGTATAATTGACTAATTATTAAGATATAAGTACCTTTAAATGAAATAAACATTATTAAGATTTTCTAAAAATAGTATTGTACTAGAAAATATTCACATATGTATATTGTTATTTTGTCACTAAATATTTTTAAAATTATTTAGATAGAAGAGATGATAAAATATCATATAAACTTAAAACTTATGATTTAAGAAAATTACTCTATTCATTTTTAAAAATAAATTCTATATATTAGTAGAATTTATAATAATACATATTAAATAAATCTTGAATTTTATTAATAATTAATTTCCAAATTATTGTTGTAAATTTAAGAGCAAGTGGGAAATGTATGAGATAAGGTCACAAGGAAAAGGTTGAAAAGGGCAAAACAAAGAGGACAAAGTCTCTCAAGCCAACAAAATTAGGTCAAAGGTGGAAAACTCAGACAATGGCAGCTCAGTATCTCCAACTCAAAAACACACAGCAGAAACCATCACCACCACCGCCACTACAATCTATATCTTTAGTTAATTTTTGGGATCAATAAAGACAGGCTGGAAGGATCCAAACTCCAACCCCACTTCCATTATTGTTTCAGAGGACAATCAATCCACAACCCCCAACACTCTCCCCAACAAAGTGATGTTTCAATACACAATGCAGTTCACTGAGAAAAACCCATTAAGCATTTACTCTACAGAAGAGCAATGAGAAAAATACATTTTAGAAATGGAAAAGAAAGATTGCTAAAAAGCAAGGAAAATCGCCCTTAACTCTTTTTTTTTTTGTTTCCTCCCTTTTCTTGCAGCCTCTGCTAAGCATCTTTTGCTCACTTTTCTTGTGCTTTTGCCCCCATCTCTGTCTTCTTTCTTTCTTTTTTTCCTTCTTGGAATCAAAATTTTTGGTGTGGTTTTTGTTTACTTTTGTTTCCTCCATTTCTCTGCTAGTGCTTCCTCTGCAATCTGCTTCTTATTTCTTTGTCTCTTTCTTTCTGTTCAAGCATTTGGTTCTTTGATCAGCAAAGTCCAATTCCTTTGTATCTCCTTGCTTTGTGAATTTTGTTTTAAATTTGGTAGTTTTTCAATCTGTTATTAACCGGATTTCCATTCCTCTTGGGAATTAATGCTGATAGTTTCTTGGTTCCTTTTATCAATCTGTAAAACTTTGTCTTTCGTTTTCTTCTAGCTTGTTCTTGGGACTAGAAAGATTGAGGCTTTCTATTTCTCATGCAGCTTCCAATCCTATAATTCAGTTTCTGAGTTCTTGAGTTGTACTTCACATGGTCTAGAATTCTCATTTTTGCTAGTTCTTTCTCTTGGTTGGAGTCTGAAGTTTATTCTTGAGCCGTTCTGTAAGTTTCCTGAGAAAATTCATTCTTTAGCTACAATTCCCGGAATTTTCTGTCTCAATTTCACAATCTCTGTTGATTCCCTCCAAATGGTCTGGACCTTTTTGCTTTTTCTCTTATTTGCTTGATCGAAGTCATCAACTTTCTTGATTTACCACAAACTTTATTCATCGTCGTTATACCTTGTTTGTGTTCCCATGGGAATCTGTCATGGAAGACCAATTGAGCAGCAGCAAGACCTCTCAAATGGCCAAGCACTATCCATTGAAACCGACCCACAAGCACCGAATTCACGCACCAGCAAGACCTCAAACTTCCCTTTTTACAGTCCAAGTCCCTTGCCAAGTCTCTTCAAGAACTCTCCTGCAGTGTCCAGTGTAAGCTCCACACCTTTGCGTATTTTCAAGAGGCCTTTTCCACCACCTTCTCCGGCAAAACACATTCGTGCACTGCTTGCACGAAGGCACGGCTCTGTCAAGCCCAACGAGGCCTCAATCCCGGAGGGAAGTGAGAGTGAGATTGCTTTGGACAAAAGTTTCGGATTCTCGAAGCAGTTCTTGAGCCATTATGAGCTTGGGGAAGAGGTGGGTCGTGGTCATTTTGGCTATACTTGTACTGCCAAAGCCAAAAAAGGAAGCTTGAAAGGCCAGGATGTGGCTGTCAAAGTTATTCCAAAATCTAAGGTTTAGTTCTCAGCTTCTTATTGCCTGTGACATTTATTTTCACTATCAATCATTTACATCAACAATTATAGTGAAATAAAGCATCTTTGGGTTACATATTTGGTTAGCTTGGAATTTTACAGATCTGAAATTTTCTACTACTAACAGTTTCACATGTGATAGAATTGCTGTCCTCTGCTCGTATGGTGATTTTCTGATAGAATTGATGTGGTCTTTAACTTGATAGATGCTGGTTATCACTTACAAAAGACGCGAATGTGGTACTCGATTCTCACCTCTTGTCAGGGAAATTTAATCCCACTGGAGGATTCTGTGCCTGCAATTGATTGGAGACCTGGATATTGATGAGGAGTTTCTAGTTGATCACAGGGAATATATCATGATTGGGAGTTCATCTTAATTGAATGTAGATGCAGAACAAGTTTCTCGCACTGCTAACTTTGATGTCCTTGAGAATTGAGAAAGAATCTTTAATGCACTGTAGTTTTTGGTTAAATTTTTTTCCTTTGAAGTCCCAGTACAACCAACTCTGTTGTATTTTTTGTCAACTCTGACGCCAAGGACTATCTATTTTTATCTCATGAAGATTATAATCCTTTGCAGATGACCACAGCAATTGCTATAGAGGATGTGAGACGAGAAGTGAAGATCCTACGGGCTTTAACTGGACATAAGAACTTGGTACAATTTTATGATGCATACGAAGATGATGAAAATGTCTACATTTTGATGGAGTAAGTTTGGTTTTACCAGTTTTTTTCTAAAATACATTTATTATCTTTTTGGTAATTGAAGAATTTCTTGTGTTCTGCGAAAGGCTTTTATGGTTGTAAATCTGTATCGACATGACCAACTTTCTTGTGTGGTTAGTATATTTATCTTGTGATATCAACAGTCTCTGCTTTATGTTCCTTTGCAATTGATGTCTATAATTGATTGAAAAAGATGTATGGACTATTTAAGGTCATGAACTGTTCATGTTATGGAGTTTGAGGATATAGCCATTTGGATCTTACCATTTGTGTATTTTGATGCCTTTTAGGCTGTGCAAAGGTGGCGAGTTACTGGACAGGATACTTTCGAGGTACACTTATTTTAGAGACGTTTCTTCTTATGGTATATGGCTTGCTTGTGCCATGAGATTGGTAATTGGACGAGGTTCAATTTGTGACATATAGGGGAGGAAAGTACTCAGAAGAGGATGCAAAGTCAGTTATGGTTCAGATTCTTAGTGCAGTTGCCTACTGTCATCTCCAGGGGGTGGTTCATCGTGACCTGAAACCAGAGGTAATTTACTGATAAGAAAGTGGTTGTTTAACTAATATTTTTCGTTGCATCTGTCCTTTTTCACGTGAACAAACAATATGAGAAGTTCGGTAGAAGGAATTTAGGAGTTTGTTTTTTGTCTACAGCTTGCAACATTTGACAATTTTGGTTCGGGTAGTGCATTACGTTCTATGTTTGACTTCAGACTCTAATGTACTAATAATGTGCCGTGTTGGTGTTTCAGAATTTCCTTTTTACTTCCAAGGAAGAGAATTCTCAATTGAAGGCTATTGATTTTGGACTCTCTGACTATGTAAAACCAGGTAAGACTGCATAAGCTGCCTTTGTGACTTTTCTCCAAGGTTGAAGAAAGTGTTTGACCATTACTTTATTTGCAGATGAGAGGTTAAATGACATTGTCGGAAGTGCATACTATGTAGCTCCAGAAGTTTTACACAGATCATATGGTACTGAAGCAGACATGTGGAGTATTGGTGTGATTGCCTATGTTCTTCTATGTGGTAGCCGACCGTTTTGGGCCCGTACAGAATCTGGAATCTTTCGAGCTGTCCTCAAAACTGACCCTAACTTTGATGAAACTCCTTGGCCTTCTTTGTCCCCCGAAGCTATAGACTTCGTGAAAAGATTGTTGAACAAGGACTACCGAAAGAGACTAACAGCTGCTCAGGCACTATGTAAGTTGGTGAACACCGTCAATATCTTAAAGCCCTTCCTTTAGTCATCCACCTTGTGGTTTATAGAATATCATTTGAATGGTTATGTGATGTACTGCACCTTGGTCATTTTTTATTAGGTCACCCGTGGCTAGCCAATCATCACGACGTCAAGATTCCATTGGATATTATAGTATACAAGCTTGTAAAGGCTTATATATGCTCATCTTCTCTACGGAAATCTGCACTGAGAGTAAGGAACATGCTCTCTGATACATGCTGTATATGAGTATTTTGCATCCTCATCTTTATTTTTGGAATTCTTCATCATAACTTCTGTTTGTCGATACGGTCTGGAGACATAATAGCGATATCTTGAATTCCTAAGATATTAATTCAGCATCTGCTTCATTTATTGAAGTACTGCATTCTTATTGAGGACTAATAGTAGGTCATTATAGGCAATAGAGAAATACCTATGTAAGTAATGAATGCATAATCTGAATGGTAATAGTGTTGGATTTCTCTGCAACATTGAAGCAAAACTTCATGCCATGGAACTGCAGTATTTTTGTAGCTTTCCCATAACTGTACCATTTGGCGCTTATTTTGAGAGATTAACGCACTTCTGTTATCGTGACAGGCTTTGGCAAAGACATTAACTGTAGCTCAGCTAGCATACATCCGGGACCAATTCAACTTGTTGGGACCAAACAAAAACGGCTTTGTTTCTATGCAGAACTTTAAGACTGTGAGCCCTTTTTCCAATTGCACCTTTTGGACAAATTTTCAACTTCCATATATTTCATCATTTGACTAAGATTAATGCCTCAATCAACAGGCAGTAGTAAGGCACTCTACTGATGCAATGAAGGATTCAAGGGTCTTTGACTATGCAAACATGGTAATGCTTAAAACCTATTGATAATTTAATATAATGATGTTGGTTTTAACACTTTCTCAAACTCGATATCTCCTTGGAATGGTGGCTAAGTAACTATCCTTGTTCGGTGCAGATTAGTTCTGTTCAGTACAGAAAGTTAGATTTTGAAGAATATTGTGCAGCTGCCATAAGTGTGCATCAACTAGAAGGAATAGATTGTTGGGAGCAACATGCTCGCCATGCATACGAGTTCTTTGAAAAGGATGGAAACAGGCCCATCATGATTGAGGAACTTGCCTCAGTATGCTCTCTCTCTCTCTTTCTCTCTCTCACACACACAATCACACAGATAAAAAACACATATTTGCTGCATGAACAAACATTCCATTGACAGTGACAGACCTTATTGGAAGTTCAGACGAAGTGAGTTTAGTTATGGAATATCAGACAATGTTGATACTGGAGTTATCATGAATGGAATAGGAAAGCCGAAAGTGTAGGTACTGATTCATCATGCTTGAATCTCATTGAACCAATTCCTTCTTTGATAATGATGAAAGTTTCGAGAACTGATAGGCCTATTAACTTGATGCAACTTTTCGTAGTTTATTACTTCCAAGAATTTGGTAAAAAAGTTTAACCAATGACCTTAGTGACTGTCTTGGTACATGGATACAACTTGGCTTTTCGTGATAATCAACAATGCATCTTGTGAAGTGAGCAACATGAGATCGAAGGATGGTATTGCACCCAATATATGATTTGGTAACATAATGTGGCTGCTATTCTAACTTGAGGAGCGCCATTAATTTGAAACTGAATTTTTCAGTTCCACTGAAGTTCTCTATCTTGTGAGGACATGAAGTTGAGAGACTATGTTACAAGCACCATTTCCACATTTGGAGTAGTTTCAACAGTGCCAGTGCATGCATACTGGCACTTCAGAAAACGGGTGTTCAATAGAGATATTATGAGTCATAGGAAGCCCTTCTGGCCTATGATAAATAAAGCAGGACCGATAACATCAAAGCATGTTTGACCGCAATCTTGAGATGACCATTTTTTAGGGGATTCAAGCAGATTGTCTGGAGTAACAAATTGTTTTCTGGAAGTGGCAGGAATAGGATCTTGATCTAATCTTGTGTATTTTGCATATATATTGCTTGGTGAACTTGGGAGACTGTTAAACGAGAGTTTTGATGGATTGGAGAAAAGAGGAATTGGTTTTAGTAAAAACTTGATGAGGTAACTCAGAATTGGAGGATGGTACAGCACTATCTTCCATCTGAAATTCCAAAATGGAGATGCAATAATATAATTCAAAGACAAAGAAGAGAAGAAAATAGAAATTTTATTACTTCACTGAGGCTAATACAGTTTGTGTTTGCATTTACATGTTTTCTCTTCCAAGTAGATTACAGCAGCAAAACTTTCTGTTATTTTTTGTTTGCAGGAACTTGGACTAAGCCCTTCAGTACCAGTTCATGTGGTCCTCCAAGACTGGATAAGACATTCTGATGGGAAGCTAAGCTTCTTAGGTTTTGTCAGACTACTTCATGGAGTTTCATCTCGCAACTTCCACAAGGCTTGACACGAAAATCCAACCACCCATACGCTAAAATTTTCCTTTGTTCAACAATCTCGAACCAACTCATCAACTGAGAAATTGCGGGGCAAATGACGAGTCGAAATTGAGGTGAAGAAATCCTGTGCTCTTTCTTGCTAACGGCGAATGGTGCCTGCAGATTAAAAGCCAGCCATTGTGGTATACATTGGTGATTAAACCATTTGTGACAAGGTCTCATGTCAAGAATGTCTTCATGTTTGTTACTTTTTCCCCATTTTTGATAATTTGGATTTAGAGGATTGTACAGATGAGGGTAGAATGGAATGGGAAGGTGTATTTTAGGATCAGTGAACAGACAGTGAGTTTATCCCTGTGTAGTACATCTTTGCACTGAGTTTTCTAATAAGTTCTTAAATGTGCTACAATGGAAACTTTGATTAGCCTCCATATTTGCAGCAGTCTACATTCCTCATGAGCTGAAGCAGAAGAGGGAATTAACAATTGCTTTGCACAGGCATATGACCGCTTTTAAATCATTACAATAAATTAAATCATTGCAATGTATTATTAAATCAGACATTTAATTGAAAAGATAATTATATATATATGCTTTAGTAAATATTGTTAAAAATTCAAAATTAATCTTAAATAAATTTAATAATGAGAATAAATATAAAACTTAAATCAAAATTTATTAACAAAAATATTCAATAAATCTACAAATTGACGATTAATAATTTTTTTAATATCCTAAGTTCCTAACCCGGTCATGTTTATCTCGAATAATTCGATACGAACCAACAAAACTCATTGCCATCGCTAAATTATTAAGAGAGTTTGTGACCGCGCATAGTGGCATCTGCGTGGGAATTCCATTGTCCCAGGAGTCAAAATATATGCGTATAATGCATAGAAAGGGCAACATTTTTCAACTCTGAGGTCTGAGCTGCCGCTATCTTCTTCCTCTCTTGTCGGTTCTCACACACAGATACAGACACAAGGTCAATGCCTCATGAGATATGGATCACTGTCACAACAATTTGGGCAACTCTATTTTTGCTGCCATTCTCAGGAGCTGATAAAATTGTAGCCTTTCCTGGCCAACCAAAAGTCAGTTTCCAACAGTATGGAGGGTACATAACCATTGATGCTCAGCAACAAAGGTCTCTTTTTTACTACTTTGTTGAAGCAGAAACAGAACCTGCTTCAAAGCCTCTTGTGCTTTGGTTAAATGGAGGTAAGAAAAACTGACCCTTTGAGTGGCTGTCCTTGAGTCTGCAAATATATCTGGAAATGATTGAAATCCTTGGTGGGTTTTTGCAGGTCCTGGCTGTTCATCTATAGGAGCTGGAGCTTTCTCTGAGCATGGACCTTTTAGGCCAAGTGGAGACATTTTGGTCAAGAATGATTTTAGTTGGAACAAAGGTTGGCGAAAGATGGTTGCTCTTGTAAATTTAATCTTTTACAAAGTTGATTCTTGCTCTTTTTGTGCTTGATTCTTTGTTCATTTTAATTGTTGTGTGTGTTGTTTTCTTTTCCTGCAGAAGCAAATATGTTGTATCTCGAATCACCTGCAGGGGTTGGCTTCTCTTATTCTGCTAATAAATCTTTCTACGCATCCGTTAATGATGACATTACAGGTCTATTCATAAATCATTGTTTCAAGATGGTTCTTTTAAAAACAATAATGGAATTAGTGGTGTTTTGAGTCCATAAGTGAGTATTTTGCTTAGATTAAAACTAATCAAGACTTGATTCATTAACAGCACAAGACAATCTTGCATTTCTAGAGCACTGGTTTGAAGAATTCCCTGAATACAAAGACAGGGATTTCTTTATCACTGGAGAGAGCTATGCAGGTGAGTCTCCATTGATCTTACGTATATGCTTCTCATAACTTGTTTCAGCTAAACAGATTCTTGTAAGTGAAAGTATCTGAGTTTGGTAATATCTGTCCGAGAAAGCACAAAGAATTAACACTTCTTATCAGGTCACTATGTTCCTCAGCTTGTGCTACTTATCCTCCGATCCAACACGAAATTCAATCTAAAAGGAATAGCAGTGAGTGAATGAAAATGCTCATGATTATGTTAGTACTAATATTAATTATGATAAAGGGAAAGATAAGGAACTTCATCTTTGATTTCTGCAGATAGGGAATCCTCTTCTGGACTTCAACAGTGACCTTAACTCAAGAGCTGAGTACTTATGGTCTCATGGATTAATTTCAGATGCAAGCTTAGAATTATTGATGACAATCTGTAACTATTCTCAAATTACTAGACAAAGTCAAAATGGCTCTCTGTCCCCAGCTTGTGATCGAGTTAGTAATCAAGTCTCAAGTGAAGTTAGTGACTCTGTGGACAAATATGATGTAACTCTTGATGTTTGCTTGTCAACACAATCCCGAAAGTTAAATCAATTGGTAAATATTCGTGTTAACCTTCTTATGATTAAGGAACATTTTCTTATGATCCCAAAACTATTTTGTCTGAGGCTAGTCCTGCCTCTATTGGACAGGAACATTTGCAGGAAATAGATGTATGTGTACAAGATGAGACTGAAAAGTATTTGAGACGAAAAGACGTGCAAAACGCTTTCCATGCTAAACTCGTTGGTGTAGATGAATGGACATTCTGTAGCAGGTACTGTTCTAGACCTTCAGGACATTTATACACAAGAATAAAGCTTCATTGCTTGTGTAGATTTGCAAGGATTCAATACGATTTTATGGTTATGCAGTTAAAATTGTATGCAAGGATTCAATATGCTTTTATGGTTATGCGGTTTAAATTGTATCTTTTTACTTCTATTCTAAAGACAAATCTGATAATTGATTTTCTTTCGTTGATCACAGAGTCATTGATTATGAGATGGATAATCTAGAAATACCCATGCTTCCCATTCTTGAAAAGCTTGTTCGATCTGGTATCCGGGTTTTGGTCTATAGGTAATCTAGATGCATATGCTAAATCGATCATAGACATTCTAATCAACAGTATGTAGAACTTTTTCAGTTGCTGCTAGACATACTAATCAAGGTTGGAATTGAACAGTGGAGATCAAGATTCTATCGTCCCCTTTACTTCAACAAGGGCACTAGTGTACAGGTTGGCAAAGCAGCTGGAACTGAACACAACTACCGCATACCGAGCCTGGTTTGTGCAGAAACAGGTTAGCTAAGATCCATTAGTGTACTAAAATTCAGTTAATCGACAGGTTTAATCCAGTTATTATTCTGCTTGTTAATCTTGGTGATGGTGTCTTGTGAAAATAGACAAAGAATTTCAGTTAAACAAACGCAAAATGTAGTTTCTGGTTGGCAACCTGAATAATCTATTTTCCACAGGTTGGTGGGTGGACACAAGTATATGGAGATTTTCTATCTTTTGCCACCATTAGAGGAGCATCCCACGAAGCTCCATTTTCACAACCAGAAAGATCACTTGTGTTATTCAAGGAATTTTTAAGAGGAAAGCCACTGCCACCAGCTTCCCTGCTTACAGAGAAAATCCGTGATTGATCAATGTAGACATCTGTTGCCTATTATCCTCAGAGACTATCACCATTATTTCTTGAGCTCAAAGTTGGTTTTACCAGCTGTTCTGAAGGTGCTGTTTAGAGAACACATTTCTGCCAATATCAGGGGCTCTGCAGAAGTTGTTCTCGTCTGTATAAACATGCACTGGCAATCATTGACATGTCTAAATTTACCATAGAAGTATTTTAGACTATATTGATATGCATGTAATAGGGAAAGATATCTGAAGAGACTAATTATTGAACATAAACCACAAGATACCATTTTATGTTGAAGACAATGAGGTACATCATTTTGGCTCACAGGTTTGTTCTTGGAAACCAATGTTCATATCAAGTGAATGAGCTCCTGCTGATATTTGTCATATGTTCTAAGTAAGGATTTTGAATAGTCATCTTTTAGAAAAGACAATTTTTGACTGGAGAAAGAATAAAATTATCCTTTAAAATTTAAATTATTCATACGGTATAAATTCATCACTGTTTTGAAATACATAATTAAGATACTATTAATCATAATAAATACTTATTGTAACCTTTAAGATGATATTATTTGTTTGTGTTTAAAGATGCTTTCATTTGAAGATTGTTCTATTTTTAATATATATCTATTCTTCCTTTTTTGTAGATAAACTTTTTTTGTTATTTTTTACATAATTGTTTTTATGTTCCTTTTTCTTGATAAATTCTACTTCTACCTACTGGTTTCTATAGTGATAATAGAATTGTAAATATAAAAATTAAGATATGAAAGATATCTTTTGTTCATATTATGTTTTTCACTTAAAGTAAATTTAAATAATATAGATGTAATGTTTTAATAAATATTAATCCACCAATGTGTTGGTAAACATATTAATGTATGTATAAATATGAAACCTTTAGAGACCCTTTTAGACTCTATTCGGAACAAATAAAGCTTATGAATATGACATAAGGCCTTTCACAATTATCAGTAGGATATAGAATCAAGCCTTGAGAAATTGCAGAAAAGACTCTTCTTTTATTCTTTTCACAGCTTCATTTATATACTGGATAGGAATTACTTCTATCTTGGGGTAAACTTTATGAGCAGCACAAAACTCCAACATTT
>JANKOD010000191.1:1867905-1877950 GCA_026284645.1 Erythroxylum acuminatum
CCTAGACCACCAAGTCCAATCACCCCTAAAGATTTTCCAGGTTGGTTCATCTTGTGTCGAATCATGGGACTATAAACGGTAATTCCGGCACATAGCAGTGGTGCTGCCAAGGCCACGGGATAACCATCAGGTATCTTGTAGCAGTACCTGCAATATCAAAACCAACTTCTTCAACATCAGCTGTATAATAAAGTCTTTACTACTAATCGTTCAGTAATCACTGAGCTACAATGTTGGAAGTTTCTTTTTCAGCATTTGACAATCACTTATTGCATTATGCTTCATCCTCCTTATAGATGATACACAAATGTCTCCTTTTCGAAGTTAATAGAAATCAACTGGTACTGCAGAGCATAAAAAACAAATGTTTTCTGAGATGAAGGAATGTAGATTAAATGATTTCATTGAGCACCCACCTCTCATGCACAACAATGTAGCTGGAATAACCTCCTTTGGTCACTGTACCATCAGCATCTATACCATTAAAAGTCAATACTGGTCCTTTCAGACAAAAAACTTCTTCTCCATCATTACAATACTCGCACTCTCTGCATGAGTTAACATAAGTTCCTACTCCAACATGGTCACCAACTTTGATGTGACTAACATTAGAACCAACTTCTTTTACAATTCCCACGATCTCATGTCTGTAAACAGATAATCATAGTGATATAAGTTTATATTCATGGTAATTGATTAGTAGAGGTTTAATGTGATCAGGATCATACCCAGGCACCAAAGGATATTTAGAATCTCCATGCTGATTCCTGCTCCAACCAACATCAGCATAGCAGACTCCACAATGAGTAATTTTCAGTGAAACATCATCTTTGCCCACAGCTCTGCATAGATTTCCAAGATTAGTAGGCAGCATATCAATATAGTTTAGGCTACTAACTGATCACTGGGAAAACATCAAGTTATTGGGTAGATTATTCAAGAATCAAAGTCGATTTAGTTTATAAAAGGAAGATATCAATGAACTTCTATGAAATGGTTTCACAGGGTTCAACCAATTTATTATTCTGTAAGATTTTAGGGAGTTAAAAACAATTTAGCATCAACTTGAACAACTGCAAAAAACTGCAACCTGAACAGTTTATATGAAAATGTCAATGATTATAAGAGTTCAAGATAAGAGTAAAATTCTTTCTACTGTTCCTCCTTTATCACCACACCGAATTCCATGTTTGTCGAAACAAGAAAAGGGAATGAATCAGCTGTAAAGCGCCAATATCCTTTCAGGGCAATGCAAAAGAAGATTTGTTCAGATAGCAATCAGCAGGTGAAAAACACCCCTGAGAACTCCTGCTCTTCCTCTAATTAATACATTTCAGGCTAGTCAAAGTCACTCAGCAACCTCAAACAAGAATCAGAATGCTCACCCCATGCAGTTCCTTCTTTTGATTACCAACCCTCCATGATTATAGAATTATCCTGAGTGGTCATTTTTATTCCTCACTTTCCCCTCCCTTTCCCAATATCCCAGGTTAACTATCTCTATATGTAAGATTTCATTTCCATTCCTCGTCGTTGATTACAGTGGAGTCCAAAACCAAATCTGGTACAAGTTTCAGAAAATCCTGCATAGAAACAGTACCACTTAACATGGTAAAACATATTGAACAAACCTTCGTGCAAAATTGTAAGGGGATAAAACTCCAGACGGATCTCTGGCTGCCCATGCAAGACAGTCTTCTTTTACAGTCTCAGAACTCATCATCAAAAGTCAACTGATCAAGAATCATGAATCGGCTATATTAATTCTACAACCAATGATAGTGAGTAAAACCAACTGATAGATGAATCTAAATGGTAAGAATGAAAATTCAAACATGCAAAGTTGACATGCACAAAAGGTACCGTAACATAACAAAGAGAAGAAAAGAGATCCAAAACTAACAAGCGTAGACAGCACTCCAATCAGAGCACCTGCATTTCAAACTATAAGCAACTAAAAACAGAACTCCCCACATTCCAATAGAAGAAGAAATCAGAATAAACTATTCAGATCAGTCCATTTCGGATTGGTTCATCATTAACATATCCAGGCCATTGATTGGAAATTTGAGACCTATTATCTTCCATCATCTATTAGTGGTGTCCCTAGCGTCGTCTGTTTGTTTCAAAGATCTCCCCATTATCTTCCAACCAAATAGATTCACACATACATATGTTTTACAATCATATAATAAGCTGTAAAGATCCATTTAGAGCCAAAACCAATAAAAAAAAACACACTTGAAATGTTTGCAAGTGGAAAAACACCAGATTCCATCTTCCCTCCAACTTCTCAGTTCCATAACCACAACAGCAACAAACCTCCAGTTACATGAAATCAGAAACACAGAAACTTTGCTCCAACCAAGTAATGATTCAGAAACAGAGACTGAGAGATTAGATAGAGACAACGAACAAAAACCCATAAACCCAAAAAGATAGGGAAGGACATTTGTTCTTACCAGACACCAACAGAAGCTGTTACACAGAGGCACAGGAGAGCTCACTTCTACTAAACTTTTCTTTGCTAATAGCTTTTGGAGTGAACCGCTGTATGCATGTAGATAGACTTGTATCATATATATATATATATATTATGTGTGCACATAAACTACAGCCAAGTGGATAATCGCATGTGACCTCTGGTGCAATAAGTTTTGGAGTTAGGGTTGACCAATCGCATGTGATCTCTGGTGCAATAAAGTTTTGGAGTTAGAGTTGACCAGTCGCATTCGACTCAACCACGTCATTGCTCTGCTAATCAAACAACCACGTAATCGCTTCGCTCATCAACTTGAATGTACTTCGAACAGAGTTCACTAATCCAGTTTTATCTGTTTTCCTTCGTTCTTTTCTTCTTTAATGTGTTGCAAGATGTCAAATCATTATTCGTTATACTATCTATGCAATAAAAATTTATGCTTTTTACTCTAAATTTTGTTAATTTTTGCACATTTGTCTGGAAAAATTATAGTTCATCCTCTGATCACGGTTTCCTGTCTCATGATAGACAGGAATCTGATCACACTGTTTTTGCCTACTCAACATTTACTGAAGGTACCGATTTCTGTGGGAGGAGGGTATCTGATTTGTCTTGTGGAAAATGGTTTAGAATAAACATTTTCCTTCTCACAAGAACTTCCATTACAGTTTGTTTGTGGGAAATGTCTTTAAGTTGATTTTCTAACTACTTTGTGAATCTGAACGTTCAGAACTTGTATAAATGATCTTAAGATTCATCATATGCAATATAAACAAATGTATACTGTAATTATTACTTGACAGTGGCATTGTCAGTTCCAAAGTTCGGGGAACGAAAAGATAGGTAATAAGACACTAGAGTTTCAAAAACAGGGAGAACAGAGGACTGGATAATATCAAAATTCAAGCTTTTTTAGTATGGCTTGGCTTCTGCAAATTACTAATATATGTTTATCGAATGCAAGACTTTAAAGTCCCGTAGGAAGTCAAGTCCATCCAAATGATTTAGTAATACAGAACTGATCATGCATATATATCAAGATATGAACAGAAAAATAGTTCATGGTTACCATCAATATCTTGAGCACTTTATTGCAGATTCTTAATGGTTAGCAATTTATCAAAGTCAATTTGGGTTGTAATTGAAAACTTTGGTTTATTAGAATACAAGTAAAGAATTTCTCTTAAAGAGGATATTCACGCTCTTGTAGGTTATACTAAACTGCCTTTTGCATTTATTGCGTAGTATTTATTCCTTAGGGTGTATAGTTTAGTTAGTTTCCTACGTAACGTAATTAATGTACTGACACGCCTAATTAGAGTTATTCCTGTACAAGTCTGTTTTGGTTGGCATATTTATTTTATCTTTTGGCTTGGTTGGAGTTACTCTCGTATAAGTCTTTTCTGGTATATAATATTATCTTACCATTTACTGCTAATCTTTGACATATTCTACATGTTCGTTATTTTGTGTTGACCTATTTTTTTAGTATTATGATTTTTGGTTCTCTTTATTATTTATTTGTATTTTTGCATTTTTTGTTTAGTTATTGTTATTCTTTTTATGTTAATTTGATTGATTGATTGATTTTATTTTTTAAGATATGTATACGCTTCCATTTATAATTTTAAAAATATCTTTATGATATATTGTATGTGAGTTTATAGGAAACAACTTCTCTATTAAGAAAGGGTAAGGTTGCGTACTATAGGATCTCCTCAAATCTCGTGTCTCAACGGTATTTCAATTAGATGTTGATGATGATGGTGACAATGAATTGATGAGTGGACTGTTTTTATTTGTATTTTTAAAACAATGGCAGGGAGGAAAATGTTTTAATGTATTGATATGTTCCAACTTGGTAAGACAATTGTACAAGCTCATAAGTTGTGGTTGTTTTTATACATTAGTACAAATCTTGAAATTGGAAGAAGAAAACTTTAGCTCATCCAAAGTGATACGAGGAGAAACTTGATGACATGCAAACTTAGTCATCAACGTGGTGTTAACAATTGATTTGATGTTTTTGTGTTCATGAGTTTGATCCTTAAAATTAAGCACCCAAATTCTCAGTTTTGTCTCAGGTATGTAAATATAATGTTTAACATTCTAAACAATATTTTAAGCCTAGAATTAACCTAAGGTGATATATGACACAATTGATTCAACACCTTCAAACCCTAATATCTAGACTATAAACCAAAAAAAAAATGCTAACCTTGATTGTAAATACTTTTTCTACGCAAAAGCTTTATCCACTCTCAACTTCTTCCATTCTTCATTCTTTTTCAATAGTGTAAGAACATATCTATCTTTGATAATTATTCGCTTACATTAACTAAAGGGAGAGGGAAGAGTTTTATTAATTATAATAAAACAGAGTTTTATTAATTATAATAAAGTCGTAATGACTTTAATTGTCTCTACATGCTTAATAACCATTATTTTGGGTCCGCTTCATATTAGAATCAAATAAAGTAATATGGGCCACATTTTATGATTATTAAATTGATCTAACAATCTCTCACTTGACCTATGTTACGATTTGATTATCCAACAACACAAGTTTGCACCATATATTGAATCTATCAAGCCATCAAACTTGAATAAATTGAAATGATGGGATCAAGGTCACAAGTCATCTAACAACATGATTCCTTCCAAGTATCACATAATCAACTAAACTTAAATTAACTATAATCGAGAAACACTATAATTCTCAACTTTAATGTTTTCTCAAAACATAATTTCTCATCACAATAAAACAATACGTGTACACAACATAATGCGACAACTAAGAAATAAGCAAAAGCATAACTTTAATTGAATTCATAAGTGTCAAAACAATAATAGCAAATACCCAAACATATATATATATACATAACATGATCTCATGCTAATAAGGACTTATCTATAATGCCCATCTTTTCAACATGGCCAGTAAATGTTTTAGGCGGTAGTTCTTTAGTTAGCGGATCCATTAGTATTAGATCAATTATAATATGCTCAATTAACACTATGTTTTTGTACTTCTTCTTTGACTGACAAGTATTTCAAATCCATATGTTTAACACCCTTAGAATAGTTGTCAAATTTAGAGAAGAAGACAGCTGCGAAATTATCACAATAAATTCTTAACAGTCTAGCTATACTGTTGACAATGCCTAGCCCTAACACAAAGTTTCGCAACCACAATGCTTGAATAGTGACCTCAAAGTACGTCACAAATTTAGCCTCTATAGTGATGGTAGTAATGATAAATTGTTTTCCATTCTTCCAAGAAATTGCCCCTCCTGCTAGTTGGAATAGATAATTGAAGGTAGATTTTCTTGAGTCTAATCAACCAGTATTGTCTGAATCTAAATAACCAATCACTTCTAAGTGATTTTTTTTCCTGTAAGTGAGTATGTAATCATTGGTGCCTTGTAAATAACTAAGAATTTTCTTTGCCGCTTTTCAGTGGTCCAATCCAGGATTACTTTGATATCAGCCTAATATTCCAATAGCGAAATTGATACCTGGCCAAGTACAAGTCTAAATATACATCAGACTCCTAACTACATATGCATAGGGAGTATATTTCATTTCTTTTCATTTCAAATTATTCTTGGGATATTGCATTTCACTAAATTTATCCCCATTCTGAATTGGAACTACCTCTACTGAGTATTTTTCCATCTTAAATCTCTCTAATACTTTATTGATATATCCTTTTTGAGGCAACCCTAATAATCCTTGTGATTTGTCACAGATATTTCTATTCCAATTACATAGAATGCCTCACCAATATCTTTCATTTCAAAGTTGTTAGAGAGAAGTTTCTTTATTTCATGTAACAAGCCCAAATCATTAGCAGCTAAAAGAATATCATCAACATATAGTACCAAAATAATGAACATACTCCCATTGACCTTCATATAGATACACCTATCAATAATGTTCTCTACAAAACCATAAGAGGTAATGATATCATTGAACTTAAGATACCACTGTCGGGAAGCTTATTTCAAATTATATATTGACTTCTTTAATTTATATGCCATATTTTCCTTTTCTGCAGTCACAAAACCTTCCGGTTGGTTCATATAAACTTCTTCTTCTAAGTCACCATTTAGAAAAGTGGTCTTTACATCCATATGGTAAAGATCTAAATTATAATGAGCTACCAATATAATAGCAATTCTTAAAGAGTCCTTTGAAACTGGAGAGAAGGTCTCTTTAAAGTCAAAGCCTTCTTTTTGAATATAACCTTTGGCTACAAGTTTGACTTTGTACCTTTCAATATTACCTTTCGTGTCCCTTTTGGTCTTAAAGACTCATTTACATCCCACTTGCTTTGAGCCTTCAGGTAATTCAACTAGTTCCTACACTTGATTATCATCCATAGATTTTAGCTCTTCATTCATAACATTGAATCACTTTTACGAATTATTACATTTCCCAACTTTTTTAAATGAAACTGGATCTTTATCAATGCTCAAGTCACACTCATGCTCAAGTGAATACACCACATAATCATCTGATATAGCTAGTTTTTTCTCCCTCATAGACCTTTGTAATACTATTTCTTGTGGTATCACTTGATCATTTATAACTTAAACATTATTTACGGGTTCATTATTGACATTCTCTTCTTGTGGGTTTGGAATATTAACTTGTTGTTTTGATATGATGCATGAATGTGATACAATAAGAGGAATAACAACTTAAGAAGAGACACTGGGTGAAGGATTTCAACCTGAATGTCTTGAATGTTTACCTTTTGTGGTTTCTCACTCCCACTGATTTGTCCATTTTTAATGAACATAGCGTTAACAGACTCAGTTATTCTTGTACTATGGTTAGGACAATAAAATATGTATCATTTAGACTTTTCTGGATAACCGATGAAGTAACCACTAATGATTCTTACATCAAGCTTTCTTTTATGAGGATTATAAATCCTTATTTCTGCTAGGCAACCCTAAACATACAGGTGCCTCAAGATAAGTTTCGTACTTGTCCACAATTTATAAGGTGTCACAGGAATTGCTTTACTAGGAACCCTATTAAGTAGATATGTAGTTGTCTTTAATGCATACATCCTTAAAGATAAAGGTATATTCGTGTAACTTAACATACTTTTATTTATATCCATAAGAGTACGATTTTTCCTTTTAGTAATATCATTCTGTTGTGGTGTATCAGGTATTGTATATTGTGCACAAATTTCCCGACTTTGAAGAAATTTTGCAAAATGGACCTAACACTATCCTTTCTCATCATTTTATCATAATATTCACCACCTCTATTAGTCCTTACGGCTTTTACTTTTCTATCTAATTGCTTTTCTACCTCATTAATGAACGCCTCAAGAATGTCCACTGATTGAGATTTTTCATGGAGTAAATAGAGATAACAATAACGTAAATAATCATCAATAAAGGTGATAAAATGCTTTTCACTGCCCCAAGATGGAACATGAAATGGACCACATATATCAGTGTGTATTAATTTTAGTAATTCAGTACTTCTTGTGGCTAAACTCTTAGATATGTGTTTGGTTTGCTTGCCTTAATACAATCCACAACCACATCCCAATAAGTAAAATCTAGTTGAGGTAATATTTTACTTTTCAGTAACCTCATTATCCTTTCTCTAAATATACAACCTAACCTTTAATGCCATACGTAAGCAGAATGTTCATTATGTGCACTACGTTTATTGCCAATATTATGTTCAACATGAAAAAGTAATTCAGAATAATTAACATCAAAGTTGAAACGATATAAACCATTCATTAATGTACCAGAACCATAATAGTATTATCGTTTATATAAAGAAAAAACATTGTTTCCAACATTGAAATTAAAACGTATCTTATCCAACTTACTAACAGAAACTAAAATTCTAGCACATTCAGAAACATAAAGATACTTTTCAAGATCTAGACTATAACCAGTGTCTAAAATCAATCTATACGTCCCAATTCCTTCTATTCATGTTGTAATAACCTGTTTACATACTGAGAGTTATAGTATTAGACCGTTGAGTCATATGAGTCATATCATTTTAGAAATTATAAATTGCATTTCATTCATTTGCGTACTATACGCATACTCACATGAATCATGATTTAGAAAAAAATTCAAGGATAGTGTATGCACTCAATTGACACATTCCAAAGTGTGAAAGGTCTAAAATGATTATAATATGATTGTGTATTGTTTATGCCTTGAATTTTTGGTTTGATAGGCTACAGTTAGTAATTTGGAATTAATTGTTATAATTAGGAGATTCGTGAATTAATTTGTATACTTAGTCTAGGAAAAATGTCAAATGGCAAGACAAGTTGGCACATAAAAATTTAAGTAGACTAAACGTATGAAATAGTGACACATGGAAGTAGGAATGAGTAACAAATAGTTGGATAATTGGGTGACAAATGGCTTAGGAAACTAAGTGATAAGTGGACTAGGTGTTTAAGTGACATTTGGTAGCTTAAGAATAAGACATAGGGCTTAGTTCTTTATTCGACAAGTGTTTGGACAAGTGTCCAAACCCTCACCATACACCATACACCTACCCCACCACACCCACACATATGAATGACCAAGTTCTCTTTTGTTTCTGCTACATGCTACCTTCTTTTTCTTTCCCACTACCGACATACACACACACAACTTCCACAACCTTGAGTTTTGCCCAAAATACTACACTTTGTCATTCCAATATTCTGTTGTCTTCATCCTGTTATTGAAATCCCTTTTTGTTCCCACCTTATTCTTGGAGTTACGCTTGTAGGCTTGGAAAACTAAGTTAGCTTAATAATTGAGGAGGCTTTGAGCTGAATAAGTAAGTGAATTTACAAGCCTATTGTGATATATTTTAGCATACCATTTATGATGATTGATTAAGGATCAATTTGATTGAAGTATTGGTGCTGAATGTCTGCTGGAAAAAAAATGATGCATGAATGAGTAGTTTTTGTTTTGTTTTTGATGCATGAAATTAGTGGGTTATAAGTTGTTATATGGATGATTTAGGTTGAGATTTGATGTCGAGTTACGCTAAAGATAGATGTATTTGAAGTGTTTTGGAATTTGGAAAAAGGTTAGGGGATGGTCTCTCATAAGCTTCTGCCACGATCGGGGCATGGTCCCTCACCAATATTAATCCACCAATGTGTTGGTAAGCATATTAATGTATAGTAGAACCTCTTTAAATTGATACTTGGTAAATTAATAAACTCTCTAAGATAATATTTTTCTCCGGTCCGACTTTAGCCAATTAAAAATTTAACAAATTTCGATAAGATAATAAGATAATATATTTTCAAAATATCCTTATGTAAATATAAGATCCCATTAATATCATAAATTAATAATTATCCCATTAATAACATTATTTATTAGTTTCATTAATATTATGTACAATGAATCAATGTTTTAGATTCATTCAATTAATATGAAACATGAATTTTTCTAAAATACAATGCTTTTTGATATAATCAAAATTTAACTTCAATCAATTACAAAAATCTCTTTAAATTAATAAATATTAATTTATCGGTTAATTAATATC
>JANKOD010000191.1:1883365-1906814 GCA_026284645.1 Erythroxylum acuminatum
CCTAGACCACCAAGTCCAATCACCCCTAAAGATTTTCCAGGTTGGTTCATCTTGTGTCGAATCATGGGACTATAAACAGTAATTCCAGCACATAGCAGAGGTGCCGCCAAGGCCACGGGATAACCATCAGGTATCTTGAAGCAGTACCTGCAATATCAAAACCAACTTCTGCAACATCAGCTGTATAATAAAGTCTTTACTACTAATCCTTCTGTAATCATTGAGCTACACTGTTGAAGTTATTTTTCAGCATTTGACAATCACATATTGCTTTATGCTTCATCCTCATTCTAAACGATACACGAATGTCTCCTTTTTGAAGTTACGAGAAATCAACCAGTACTGCAGAGCATTAAAAACAAATGTTTTCTGAGATAAAGGAATGTAGATTAAATGATTTCGTTGGGCACCCACCTCTCATTCACAACAATGTAGCTGGAATACCCTCCTTTGGTCACTGTACCATCAGCATCTATACCATTAAAAGTAAATACTAATCCTTTCAGACAAAAAACTTCTTCTCCATCATTACAATACTCGCACTCTCTGCATGAGTCAACATAAGTTCCTACTCCAACATGGTCACCAACTTTGAAGTGGCTAACGTTAGAACCAACTTCTTTTACAATTCCTACGATCTCATGTCTGTAAACAGATAATCATAGTGGTATAAATTTATATTCATGGTAATTGATTAGTAGAGGTTTAATGTGATCAAGATCATACCCAGGCACCAAAGGATGTTTAGAATCTCCATGCTGATTCCTGCTCCAAACATCAGCATGGCAGACTCCACAATGAGTAATTTTCAGTGAAACATCATCTTTGCCCACAGCTCTGCATAGATTTCCAAGATTACCATATGAATATAGTTTAGGCCACTAACCGATCACTGGGAAAACATCAAGTTATTGGGTAGATTATTCAAGAATCGAAGTCAATTTAATTTATAAAAGGAAGATATCAATGAACTTCTATGAAATGGTTTCACAGGATTCGGCTAATTATTCTGTCAGATTTTAAGGAGTTAAAACAATTTAGCATCAACTTGAACAACTGCAAAAAACTGCAACTTGAACAGTGTATATGAAAATGTCAATGATTATAAGAGTTCAAGATAAGGGTAAATTCTTTCTACGGTTCCTCATTTATGAATTTGAAACATCATCACCCCGAATTCCGTGTTCGTTGAAACAAGAAAAGGGAATGAATCAGCTGTATAGCGCCAATATCCTTTCAGGGCAATGCAAAAGAAGATTTGTTCAGATAGCAATCAGTAGGTGAAATAACTCCTGCTCTTCCTCTTAAGTAATACATTTCAGGTTAGACAAAGTCACTCAGCAACCTCAAACAATAATCAGAATGACCACTCCTTGCAGTTCCTTGTTCTAATTACCAACCCTCCACGATTATAGAATTATACTGACTGATCATTTTTATTCCTTACTTTCCCTTCCCTTTCCCTATATCCCAGGTTAACTAAGATCTCTATATGTAAGATTTCATTTCCATTCCTCGTTGATTATGCTGAAATCCAAAACCAAATCTGGTACAAGTTTCAGAAAATCCTGCACAGAAACGGTACTAATTAACATGGTAAAACGTATAGAACAAACCTTCGCGCAAACTTGTAAGGGGATAAAACTCCAGACGGATCTCTGACTGCCCATGCAAGACAGTCTTCATTTACAGTCTCAGAACTCATTATCAAAAGCCAACTGGTCAAGAATCATGAATTGGCCGTTTTAATTCTTCAGTCAATGATAGTGAGAAAAACCAACTGATAGATGAATCTAAATGGTAAGAAAAATTCAAACATACAAAGTTGATATGCACAAAAGGTACCGTAACATAACAAAGAGAAGAAAAGAGATCCAAAACTAACAAGCATAGACAGCATTCTAATAAGAGCACCTGCATTTCAAACTATAAACAACTAAAAACAGAACTCCCCACATTCCAATATAAGAAGAAATCAGAATAAACTATTTCGGATCAGTTCATCATTAGCATATCCAGGCCATTGATTGGCAATGTGAGACCTATTATCTTCCATCATCTATTAGTTTCAAAGCTCTCCCCATCTTCTTCCAACCAAATAGCTTCACACATATATATGTTTTACAATCATATCATAAGCTGTAAAGATCCATTTAGAGCTAAAACCCATCAAAAAGGAACAAACTTGAAATGTTTGCAAGTGGAAAAACACCAGATTCCATCTTCCCTCCAACTTCCCAGTTCCATAACAACAACAGCAACAAAGCTCCACGAATATGAGATCAGAAAGACAGAAACTTTTGCTCCAACCAAGTAATGATTCATAAACAGAGACTAAAAGATTAGATAGAGAAAACGAACAAAAACCCAAAAATCCAAAAAGATAGGGAAGGACATTTTTTCTTACCGGACAACAACAGAAGCAGTTTCACAGAAAAAAGGAGGGTTCACTTCTACCAAACTCTATCCTTTGCTAATAACTTTTGAAGTGGACTGCTGACTGTATGTACATAGACTCGTATCATATGTGGCCCGTGGTGCTATAAGGTACCACGTCATTGCTCTGCTAACCAAACAACCAAGTAATCGCTTCCCTCGTCAACTTGAATTTAACCTCGAACAGAGTTGACTAATCCAGTTTTATCTGCTTTCGTTTCGTTTTTTTTTTTAATGTGTTGCAAGATGTCAAATCATTATTCGTTATACTATCTATGCAATAAAAATTTTTGCTTTTTACTTTAAATTTTGTTAATTTTTGCAAATATGTCAGGAAAAATTATAGCTCATCCTCTCATCACCGTTTCCTGTCCCATTACAGGCAGGAATCTGATCACTCTGTTTTTGCCTACTCAACATTTCCTGAGAGTACTGATTTTTGTGCGAGGAGGGTATCTGATTTGTCTTGTGGAAAATGGTTTGGAATAAACATTTACCTTCTCAGAAGAACTTCCATCACAATTTGTTTGTGGGAAATGTCTTTAAGTTGATCTTCTAGCTGCTGTGTAAATCTGAACGTTCAGAACTTGTACATATGAATTTGAGATTTATCACATGCAGCCCACGCGGGTAGCTCAACTGGTCCTAAGGAAGGTTGTCAAGTGCAAAGGTCTTAAGTTCGAGTCTCGGCAGCGGTAGTGTGGGAGTTTCATTTGATGGCTCCTTGTGCGTATTGGATACTGGCCGCTTTTCTGAAAAGTTAAGTTAGATTAAACCGTGATTTGCTTCCCCTCGCCACTTTGTCGGGCCGGGCAGTTTAATCTTACTCAGCTCCTCAGAAAAGCCGCCCAGTACTCGATATGCACAAAGAACTACCACATTGGATGAAACTCTTGCGTTGCCGCTGCTGAGACTCGAACCTAAGACCCTTATATTCGACAACCTTCTTGAGGACTAGTTGAGCTACCTGTGTAGGCAACTCCCACCACTCTGTTTGGTTTGGCTAGGGTGTGAGGCGCTTGAGGTTGGGGATTCCACCTAAGAAATTCATCGTATGAATGTGTACTGTAATTATTACTTGACAGTGGCATTCTCAATTCCAAAGTTCGAGGTACGAAAAGACAGGTAATGAGGCACTAGAGTTTCAAAAACAGAGGGAACAGAGGACTGGATGATACCAAAATTCAAGCTTTTTCTAGTATTACTTAGCTTCTGCAAGTTACTAATATATGTTCATGGAATGCAAGACTTTAAAGTCCTGTAGGAAGTCAAGTCCATCCAAATGATTTAGTAATACAGAAATGATCATGCTTATATATCAAGATAAGAACAGAAAGATCATACGTTATTACCATCTATATCTTAAGCACTTTAGTACAGATTCTTAATGGTTAGCAAATGATCAAGTAGACTATGGTTAGCAAATGATCAAGTGGACTATCTTGATTTGTACTTTTAAAACAATGGCCAAGAGGAAAATGTTTGAATGTACACTGATATGCTCCAATTTGGTCTAACAATCGTAAAAGCTCGTACGTTTTGGTTGTTTTTATACATTAGTACTAATCTTGAAACTTGAAGAAGAAAACTTTAGCTCATCCAAAGTGATCCGAGGAGCAACTTGATGGCATGCGAATTCAGTCATCAACTTGGTGTCCGCAATTGATTTGATGTTTCTGTGTTCATGAGTTTGATCCTCAAAACTAAGCACCCGAATTCTCAGTTTTGTCTCACGTACTGCTACCAATCAATGTGACTGTGCTTCAATAAGGATATTCGTAGCCGTATTGACGTCGTTTCTAGCTTGCACAAGTGCTTGACGCGCTGAGTTCCTATCAAATCCCATTGAAACTAGCATTTCAATAGAGCTCTCTGGCGGCTCCATGGAGGTAGCCATCGGAGTTGAGTACGTTCTCTGAAGTTAACAAAGTAAACAAATCACTATGACAAAATCTCCACACGCATACTGATAACATGAAATATGTTGTGTGACAGCCCAGAACCAGTTCTCTTGAGCAAAAAACGTAAAAGAACATGATAAAAATGTAGGAGAGGTACCAACTAACAAAAGAAGGCCACATCTTTAACTTGTCTAAACAATTGATTTTGATCGATTCCAAAAAGCTGCTCAGGATGTTATCACTGATGTTTAACATGTATATTTTGATGCTTAAAACTTCCCGGAGGAAAATTTAAGCAATAGGAACACCTAGTAATTGGTCAAGACCTATGCTACGCTGGTGCAAATTGAAACTATTAAAAGAACTACCAGTATCTAGTGTAAATGACAAGGGTAGAGACATTCATCAAAGAAACTTGCCTCCGCATGGCCAACTGTATAAGTTGGTTCCCTATCTATTACATTTCTTGTTGTTGCTCTGTGAGGATTCCCATTAGCCGGCAAAGAAAACCGTGAGAAGAAGGAATTCACAAACTCGGGGAGCTGTGTACAAAGGTAAACAATCATGTTTAAAAGAATGTTAAAGTAATGGTCCAGTTTTAAATAAGAATTTAAAAGGGGAACACAAAAAATATATAGAACAAAGAATTGTGATTTTAAAATCTTGATGGACATATACGTGGAGAAAAGATAGGCCAATTAAATCCTGCACAACCCAAAGCATCATGCTTGATTCTGTGTGCAGAAACTGTGCGAGCATCCACTCTCTTCAAATCAAATAAGGCAGGTTACAGATGTTGAGACTACAGGGTACTAGGGTGCTATCTCAATATACAAAACTGTAATATGGTATAACCTAATGAATATTTAAACTTCCAAAGTCCATTAGAGTTCCAATCTAGTCTTCAGCTTCGTTCAACAGCTTAAAACTTTTGGGTTGAATTGTTCCCTATCATAAATTCAAAGCCTTTATAACAAAGAGGTTTTCAATTAAACCATGCTGCTCAAATCTTATCTTGAAAGTAGAATTACAGTTTCAGTAGAGTATATGAAAACTCTAGACTTTATCCACACATTCAGTCCAATGGGTTTATGTCAAAGGTGTGCCAGAATTACTATATATGATCAAGTATAGAGTATCATCAAACAGCTTAAATTTCTGGACTAAAAGATTTCGTAAGCCTAATTATGGAACTCCCCCTAATATATGCATAGGTAATTTGCTAACTCAAAATTGTCCTTTTTAACTTGAAACAAGGGCATCGTCAAATACATCAGTAAAACTCAGCTGCAAGTTTTACTCTTTTAAATTTATTGTTGAAAGGAATTTCAGATAAGTGAGAAAACCTTCGCTTTCCGAATGCCAAAGAGATTGAAGCGATATAAGGAACCAGCAAGGATACCACATATCCCTGGCAGAACAGATCTCTTCCAAGATGACAAAAGAAGCTGCAAAACAAATACTAAGATCAGCTTCTTCGCCTATGCTGGAAGCATTGAAATATATTATAGAGTTGTTGCAAAAGAAATGTGGTAGATACACTCACACCTGCAAATAGGAAAATATGTACATAGTTTCTACCTGAAGACCCGCTAGATATGTGAAAGATTTGTCAGAGAACTGAATTCTAAAAGCCCGAAGCCTTGTTGAGACTGGTATGTCAAAGTAAAAGGGTACAAAAGAAGCAAATATGAGACTGTAAGGTCCAGATGTGAGCGTTGCTGATGGATCTGCAAGAAAAAGAGTATACATAACTAATTGTTGCAGCACAGAGGAATACGTACCAAAACCACCTCAGTGCTAAACCATCTCTTTGTGTTTATTTCTGTTTATTAACCAGTCACCTTGAAAAATGTTTATTCGGGGGATATCTGTCATTGAGATTTTCTTTAGGTAATAAAGCTGATTCCAATTGTTTGAACAACTTGCGATTTGCTATAAATAAGAGTAAAGATCCACTGGAAATAGTATTATTTTGCATGTATAAATAACCGTGAGGACAGCTCTGCTGTTGTTAATCAAATCTTCACCCAGAACACTACTTGTTTGGAAAATATAGCATAAATTTAACTGCCATTACTCATTTCCTCTATGCAAGGAAGAATACAAGCAGATTATTGAAGAGAAAATAGAAAACTAAGTTGTTAATCAAATCTTCACCCAGAACACTACTTGTTTGGAGACTACAGCATAAATTTAACTGCCATTACTCATTTCCTCTATGCAAAGAAGAATACAAGATTATTGAAGAGAAAATAGAAAATTAAGTACTGTCTCTTTCAGGAAGTCAAAAGAGAAAAAAGGAAATAAAGACAGCAAGAGAGGATATAAGCTGTTGACATTCAAGAATTAAGATGATGTATTTACATAAGGTTATCAGCGGCTTCCCCTTAAAATTGCCAGACCTTATATTTAAATTTTCATTTCATAGATCAGCCAGCGACTTATAAGATGCACAACAATCAATATCAAGAAAAATACAGAACAATTCAAGTATCAGTTACTCCATACACAAAAATCATAGTAAGTTATCTAAAGTAGAAGAGAATATGAAACTCACAGCTCATGGACTTTCAGTTCTCAACATCACCAATTGTGCATTCATTTAAAAAAGGCAAGACTACAAAATAGCAACTCATGGAACAATACACATCCCACATACCTTTAAGGAGCATTAGAGTAAGGGACTCAAACAGCATTGACACCATCAATGAGAACAATATAAAAACCTGTAGAATTGCGGCTGGCATCAAATTCAGGAAGTAAACAAATAAAAGAGGAAGATAACAAAGATGAAACTATGGAGTTCCTATATTTGGTCCTTAGTATGTATCAACTGAACTAAAATAAAACTAAAACCCGATGCAAAAGTGGAGAAAGTTCAAAAAAAGAAGCTCCTTCATAGAATCTCGAAATGAATAGGTAGAGGCTAATGGATGAATCAGCAGAATTTGAACTAACAATCTAGAGAAGTTATAATCTCATTCCAGAATTTAATCAAAGGGCTGTGGTTACGCATCTCACTGGTCACAAACATCATAGTGAATTGTGAACTAGGGAACTACTCACCGAATACTTATTAGATCCTATCTGTCTCTCAAAGACCCTGAAGTAGTATAGAAGATATAGTCCAAACATCAATTCTGGGGTAGAAGAAAAGGCAAAAACTGATGCGATTAACTTCCATACAGGTGGCCTCCTGAGAATATCCTGAAAGAAGGAAAAATGAAATTTAAAAGATGTACATTAGCATCAAGTTTAAGGACCTCAAGCCATCTTAAATGAAGTTAGAACATAATGATATTCATGTCACGTGTAAATGACTTTTTCAAAGTATGTTATATGATGATAACAAAGACGGTTTGGCAAACATGTTCCCCCCCCTACCTTCCCAGAAAACAAGAACATCTTTGACTAAAACTGCAACGCAATAACAATATTTTGCAGTGAAATGGTATGCATGATTCATTTAATATCTAGTCAATCCTTAAGTATCTGCTTACACACAAGATAGTAGATTCAGTGGCAGCTCTCTTTTTCTGCCTTAAAGACTGTATTACCCTACAAATTCAATCATATCTCTTTCTTCATGTCTAGCATTGTATGCATAAAGATCTCTCCATTATGTTACCCACATCCAAAATGTCAATCTTCATTCACTGATGCAGAGGTGCCTGAACAACAGTTTTTGTGCAAAAGGGAAAAGAAAGTTGCAAGGTGTAAACCCTTAACACTATAATTGGTTTATCCAAGACAAGCTACTCTAAATGTTATTGAAACTCAAATTGGCTGCAACAATCACTTGCCAATGCTCAACGGCCCATTTAACAGTAGCTTTGCCACAATGATTAGCACTATTGAAGAGAGCTGAAGCAAAATCATAAATATCAACAAATTCCCCACCAAAATAAATCTCAAATACATTAAGCACTAACCATAAAATTCTTAACCCGTAAGACGACTCCTAGTAGACAACACCTCAAGCTTAGTTCAGATCAATTCATTTAAAGCATTGGAAACAGCATCCTTTTAAAATACTCACAAAATTCAGACAGAACGAGAAGATCAAACAGAACATTTACAAAAGGATAATTCTGATACGAGTTCAATCTATTCCAATAAATAGCAGGAAAAACTCGCTTAAAAATATGTCCAAAGAAAGAAATTTTAGTAAGACCATAAATCCCAAAAGAAATCCTTTCAGGAGGAAAAGAAACAAAAGCAGATAGCCAGACAAATATAATCACCTGATAAGAAAATCCAAGCTTGGAAGACGTGCCTCTGACCCCAAAGAAAAGGGTGAAGACCGCAGACGCAATAACAAACAATTTCGTAACCGGGGCATTGTCTGAATCACAACAAAAACCACAACAAAGAAAAACTCAATCTTTTCAGCACAATCATACGTATGGGAATGCACATCGAAAAGGTTTCTCAATACACAAAGACAAGTGGTTCCGTGTGTGGTAATTGAAGAAACGAAGAAATTTTGGTTAATGGGTACGAACTGAATCCGGAGGGGCCGCCGTTCATAGTCAAAATCTTCGTCTCGTCGTCTTCTGGGCGGAGCAGGAGAGGAGAGATCGGCGACTTCCCTTACTTTTCCTGATTTATTTGGTTTTTGGTTAAATTTTCACTTTCCTTCTCCAATCTTTCTATATATAAACAATTCCTTCTCGTAGAGTAGATTCCATGTACTTACCTTCTCTTGTAACTTTGTTTCACTTTTTATCTCAACTTTTGTGAAGAGTTGACAGAATCAACCTGGGACTCGACAATCCAATCCTCCAATGATGGTTTGCACGATTTGGGTTTAAGCAACTACAGTCAATTCCTTAATTTAAATTTTAGGTTTTGATTTGGTAAAAAAGTGATGTTAATAGAGATGACTTTTGGGCTCGGGTCGGTCTGACCCGGATTGAATGGGCCTTAGGTCCAATTTTTCAAAAAAATCAAACATGGAACTCCGACTCGAGCTGCCTAAGTTTAGCACGACCCGAGACCCAACATCAATAACAAAAACGACATCATCGGTACCACCTCCGTCGACGTTCTACTGTCGCTTCTGCCTTTTGCCCCTCAACGGCCGGTGTTCTTCTCAACATCCTCTTCTTCCACTGTTAGCTGCTTCAGCAGCGGCGGCAGTGTCTACGAGGAGTTCGTGTCCACTCGGAAATCATGCTTTGACCGTGGGTTCTCTGTCATGGCCAACATGCTCAAACGCATCGTGCCTCTTGATAGCGCCATTATCTCCAAGAGCGTTTCTAATTCCGCTAAGGACTCCATGAAACAGACCATCTCCACTATGCTTGGTTTGCTTCCGTCTGATCAGTTCTCCGTCACGATTAGGGTTTTGAAACACCCACTTGATCGCCTTCTCGTATCCGCCATCATTACTGCTTAAATTTGTTATTTTTTATGAGAAAAGGTTAAAAGTTTTGTTCTTTTATTGGTTTAATTCAATTGTTGTCTTAGTGGGGTTTGGTCTGTTATGCCTCTCGTGTAGGTATACGCTGGAATACAGAGTATAGGCTATCGTTGAAGAGGAATTTGGATATATCAATGGAGGACTCGAAGAAATATAAGCTGGAATACAGAGTATAGGATATCGTTGAAGAGGATCTTGGATATATCAATGGAGGACTCGAAGAATATAAGCTGGAATACAGAGTATAGGATATCGTTGAAGAGGAACTTGGATATATCAATGGAGGACTCGAAGAAATTGGATTCTCCTAGAGGAGAGGAGTTGTGGAGAGTGGAGTGATGAGGGTTGGAGTGGGCTAGAGTGGAAGAGCTTGTGCCCAGATTTTCAAACGACATCGTCTTCGTAAGGGTCCCTGTACACATGATACTATTACATTGGCAAAATAATGATGTCATAAATGTCATATTAAAATTGAAAATTTTAAAAATTAATAATTATTATTTAGATTTTAAGCTATAATTAAAAATTTGACGAAGATTTGAACTTTTATTTATAATTGACCCTATTTTTAATATTGTTTGTTATGTAAAAAAGAAAAGAAGGTGAGATAATTATTAATATATAAAGATTTTAATGATCTATATCATATGCCACAAAATATAAAATTTGAAGTTAAAAGTAAAGAAAATGAATAATTAATTCTAAAATATCTAAATTTTAGAATTTTTTTAATTCAACAGTTATATTTTTAAAATTTTAATTAAATGATGGATGCTTTAAAATCTTAATAATTCAATTCAAAAGGTTAAAATTCCGGCCGTTGCGGCCTCTTAGTTGGGAAGTGAGACTTTTAATGCAAAGAGGTAGCAGACTCATCAGGAAGCACGACTCAATGTTGACGCAGGAAACTATGCTGGATTTAGGTTCTCCTGACCATAGACAAGTGTTCATTAAACTGTCAGGAATGTGATTAAACTGGAAATACCAGATATGAGGTCCTGATGGAATTGGAAAATGACTCCATAATTGTCAATTTCTGCAACAATTCAGAGTTGCTTCCTGTTTTTTGTAGCAAAACTATCTTAGATTAACATGTCAGATTCATGTCTTCCAGGGTTTCAATCGTCCGGATTTCTGCAGACTGCAAAAATCCAGGAGAATGCATCTATCTTCTCTGTCTTCTGCCAAAACATAGTTTCTCTTGAATTGGTAAGAATCTCAGGAAAGAGAAACTCTTTCATGTTCTGCTACAATCAGAGCTCTGTGATACTGTATGTGTTCAGGTTCTCTACATCAACAGCAAAACTTATGGAGCCTAATGGTCACCCGTCCAGGAACCTTTTGATGACTTGAAGAAAGGGAAAAACGAGAGGCCTGCCTATATACAAAAAGCTAATGACTAAACAGTTTGGCATCTGACTACTCCAAAACTCGCTTTGGCCAGAGCTGTTTCCACCTGGAGATCTCTTCCTCCCCATAAAGCTTTCTGATTCCTCCGTAGAAGCCATCGGCTTCGTTTCCTTCTTCCCGATGACCCTTCCGATTTATTATGGTTCGTCTCCATTGAGAACCAGGGCTGTATTGATTGAACTCCAAGGTCACCATATCTGTTGGCAAAACTTTTCAAATTAGACACTTCAAAAGGTACAGTAGCATCAAAAGTTCCTGTCTGTCTGGATAGCTCTCGGAATGGTGTTACTTCCTTAGGACTGACATATACAAAGGAGTGCAGTTTTTTTCCCGGATCTTCTTTATTGTAATTTTAATTGTATATAAATGAAAAATGTTATGGACAGAATCAAATATGCAGTATTTACAGACAAAAGCGTTCAGTTATTGGGGTTCAGTTATTGGGGTTAGAATGCTACAACAGAAGATATTGATAGTTTAATTTGTGGCAAGTCCAAAAAAAGCTATCTAGAGATGTGATCAAGAATATGGCAACTGCTGTTCAGAGGGTAAGAGAAAGACACAGAGAAAAGGCTCTACATTCCATGAATTCAGAAAAGTGTTCTCTGCCTCGTGTCTTTTTTGCTTGGCATAGAAAACTACAGAACCTATTTTATGTTCCTATCCATGCATAAAAGAGAGTGGATAAAAAGAAAAAGAAAGGAAAAAGAAAGAACAAAGAGCAGATTTGAAGAAGATGCTCTCACCACTGTCATGACAATGGCAGCTATTTGCATTCCCAGCACAAAATTCCTGATGACCAACAACCGCATACCACCAGCCTGTCGGTTTCACAGAAGGCATTAGAACAATATCCTCATGACTCCGAAATTTCACAATCTCCTTTTCTTCCTAGAGATAACATTCTGAAACTAAACTATCCAAGCCAAGATCCATGAAATGTTTTAAGATTTCCAAGCTTTTCAAATAAAACAGCATACATGTTAAAGTCCTGCAAGCACCAACTTGATGCTATAATGCTGAAGGGACTCTAGATACCAGGATCTTCCAATCCAATGTGTTCAGAATTATATAGGTTTCCACAAGGTTCATGAACTCATAAGAACAGTAATCTTCTTATGGCAGAGGACTTACCATAGGGAAATTCTCTGCTCCTCCTCCATTGGATCTCAACATGATCCCCAGGTCTCAGGTCATCTAAACAGTTGGAAACATAGAGAACATCTGCAGGATTGTCAATTGGTGGAGCTCTTATCCTACCCCAGCATATGTTTTCTTCTATTGTTCGTCTCCCATAAGGAGAATACCTGCAGAACAGAAGAGGACCTTTTTTTACGTGTTCCTCAGAATGTACAAGTCTGAGCATCATTTACTTCCTCCTCCTGAACTAAACTTATGTCCTTAGCAATTGAACATCACAAGAAGGAAACAACTTGACATTACTTGAAAAGAAAATGCTGATAGTTTTTGAAGTTTCATATAGGATAGTTTTCGTTTCAGAAAATTATGCAGCAGGTTTCTGTAGATTCATAAATATGCAGTTAAGAAGCCTAATTAGATAAACTTCAGACCTCCTTCTTTACCTTGCAAGAAATGTATCAGTCCTAGAATCATAGCTAAGCTGTGCATCATAGGAGGAAAGCATGAACCCAACATGCCCATTCTGCCACAAGAACAGGGAAAAAAATGTTCTCTACTTTGTTAATATCACGCATAAGAAGCAACTAGTGAAGTATATCTTAGTATAAAGGAGATCAGTGTGATTTTCTAAAAGTACGAGGACCTAAAAATCAGGAACATAGTTCTGTTAGAAAAATTACCTCGCGATTGTAGACCTGAGCTGGGAACCAGAACTTGCCAGTTTCAAGAGAGAGATACAAAGCCATGATTGAATCGATTTGGAAGCCAGTTTTTGGCTTGGTTCTACTTTGAAAATTTGGTTTAATCCAAGGGAAAGGCCAGAAACTGCCAAGAGTTCCTAACAAACCCTTTTGACTGTTTTGATTCAAGAGACTTGTTGGCTTCTTTCTGGAAGCCATAGCCATACGCCATTGCCATTCCTTGTGAGCAACTTCACCAATCACTTTACCCCATTTCTGCTTCAAGTGTTTCTCCCAAAGATGATCACTCATACACATACCCCTTAAACTGCTACATACTTTTGCCATACTACACAACCCAGCTGGCGAGAGCCTCTCAAGAATGGTTTCCAAGGCCAAGTCGGGCAAATCCAGTAGAGAAGTCTTCACATCTTCCACTTGTTCTGGCTCTCTCGAACCAAGATTCATCTTCATCTTCTTCATTGGCATTTGGATTGGAACTTCAAAGAAGCCAATAGCAAGCCAACCTTTATGAAACATGTCCACAAGGGAACATGAAAAGTCCTCCCAAAACCAAGGTGACCACAACAAGGACAACAATCTCCACCCACCCTTAATTGGTTGGAGTTGCTTGAAAGAAAATGACTTGAAGAAGAACACTAAAGAAGAGCAAAAAATCAAGTAGAAAAGCATTGGTTCAAATTTTAGTAGAAATGATAAAAAGATGAAAGGAAGAAGAAGAAGAAGAAGCCAATCAATCTGATATCACTCAACAGCAAATGAAGCACATACACAGAAGCAATGAGTAGAGGATTATATGAATTTGCTATTCTTCTCTATTGGAACCCAACCGATGGAAAGTGACAGGCTAGACAGTTTGGCAAAACCAAGACATTTATGAAAAAAGAGTGACATATGAAGACACCGAGACCGACAAGCTTTTAATGTTGGTAGTTACAATACCAAACTGAACAAGGAGCAGACACCAAGGTTGCTTCTTTAATATGGCTTCTTTAATATGGCATATGAGAGCTTTTCATGGCATCTCCATACAGTGAAGAGAAACCCCAAGTTGTTTGGGGGGCAGCTGGCAGTTGAAGATTGGGAGTTGTTTTTGACGGGAAAAGAAATAAGAAAAAATCCAAACTTTGGGAATGTTGAAATAGATTTAGATTGTGATTAAAGAGACCCACTTATCAAAAGCCTATGAACTCGAGGAACACAAAGAGAAACCCCATTAAAAGTAATGGAGAATCATATGCAGCTAATGGACCACACTGTTTGGTGGAGATATGGATAATTTTAAGTGGCTGTCAACCCTCTGTCTCTCTCTCTCTCTAATCCAAAACTCCAAACTTTTTATTATTATTAATCTGAAACTCCGTAACTTTGTGTGTTATTTGCTACTAAAAATAGATAAAATCACTAGGTAGCTTGCAGAACCTTTGATGATTCACTTGACAAAGATTAGGATGAACTTAGAAGTGGAACATAGAAATCTCAAAGAGACAACATCAAATCCTCTATTTCAGTCACCCTATTCTATTAAATTTTATCTATATATTTATATAGGATTCACATAAATGTGTGAATAAGATTTAATGAAATTGATAGGAACACCATAACCAAAACAGAAGATCTGATCTCCATAAAAACTAGAGACTAAAGAAACGAGTAATAAGAGATTAAAGTAAAAAAGGCAATACTCTTTTTAAAAATATTATTGTAATAGACTGTAAATCACATTTAATAACTTATAAAACAAGTATTATTTAATTATTTAATCACTTATAATTAAGTGACATATTATATCCAAACCACGATTCTTAAAAAACTTTTCTTCACTACTTAAATTATTTCTTATAATATTAACAATAGATTAAGTTGAATCAGGTCCGCATGAAATTTTGTTGATAACTTAAACTTAATTGAATTTTAAGTTAAATTAACAATTTTCAAACTTTTTTAATTTTTAAAAAAGATTTCATATTTGTTTAAGATAAATTAAATCAAACTTTGTAATTTAAAAGTCCAATTTAAAGTCTTAAATTTTTTGAAAATTTAGATCAAAATTCAACTTATAATTTTCTTATTGATAGAGTCAAGTCTGAAACAAAATGCTGTTAAAATTTAAGATTATTAAAAAAATTAATTCATTACTTAGATTATTTCTTATAATATTAACAATATCATATCGATTTAAATTTTTTAAATAACTTTAATTTAATTGAATTTCTGGTTAGGTCGGATTTTTGAACTTTTTTTTAGATTTTCAAATTTTATACAAAATTTAAGACAAATTAAGCACATCAAATCTTTTGTTCCCGTTACTCTATCCCAACTTTGTTTCATTAAATCTCATCCATATATTTATATGAGGTCTACGCAAATGTTTGGATGAGATTCCCTAAATTAAGTTAGGCTTCTCAAGGTGAGAGTTCAACTTAAAATCTTAATTTTTTAAAGAAATCAATTCAAAATTTAGTCAACTCAAAATTTTCTTGTTGATTTCAAATCAAGGTGAGTCAACTCCGACGCGAGTGAGGTAAAACTCTTTGGTGGATAACAAATGGCACCTAGTCATCAGGGCATCATAGCACAGTTGAAGTTTGGCCTAACGTCTACCAAACCTCACCAGCTCTACACATCCACGTAAATTTCCGTTGACGATCCATCAGATTATGATCATTAATTTAGAAAGTGATTAACGATGGATCGTTAAAAAGAAAAACAAAAGGACAGAGAGAGAGATTAAGACAACTCCAACTTTGTCTTGTGATTCGATTTGTATATGATCCCAATGCTCTTCCTGTCTTGTTTTTAAGACAACTCCAACTTTGTCTTGTGATTCGATTTGTATATGATCCCAATGCTCTTCCTGTCTTGTTTTCACCTCCTCATTCTGTATTAAATTGCTAATAATCTTTAGAAATTACTAAATACTCGTTATCTGGTTAAGTAACAGCTAACTAATGATGAAAAAATAACCAGATTTATAGTAATTACAATCGAAAGTCTCGTGATTATGGCAATTGATAGTAATCGCACGGCATGCGTGAAGTTAAAATTCATATTGTTAAGAAAATAATATCGTTTTAATCAATCAAATCGGAATATTTCATGCAAAATCAATTTTAAGCTCGGTTTAAAACCTAGGATTTACGATAAATTTTATTCGTTAACTTTGAGTTGATCCAAATTGGACCTAAGCGATTTAATTACAAGAAAATTAAAAACGTACAATGTAATCATCGAAAGCATCTGGGAGGTTACTTCTTTGATGCATCTGAGTAATCAATGATGATAAACCCAACTTATAGTAGCTGAAGGTGACTGTGACATAAAAAATGCTCCTACAAGATTATGTATATATATGTTTTTTCTTTTTATGGGTATATTTTGTAGTTTAGGTGAACAACGTTTCATGTAAAATTAATATGATTTTCATGTTCTTGACACCTAAAAATCTTATGTATAATACAACTTTTTGGTGTTCATGACATGAAACCAACTTTTCAAATTTATGAAGTTGAAGAATTAGTAACTTTGAAGAAGATTTAAATCATTGACCCGTTAAATCATCATCATTACACTCAGTCTGAAGTTCCGCAATAAAGCGGAGTCTACAAAGATCTGATAGTACGCAATAATTTATTTAAGACACGTACAGTATGTATGAACGGTTTATCTAATTACATGAACTTAAATACTAGCGACTTATAGTAATTAAAAAACACATTAAAATGACGATGATACTAATAACCTAATATGCACTTTCATGGAGTCTAGCCATGGTGTTAGAAGAAAAAAAATCCTCGATTATTCTTAGGATCAGGTGGTTGAACTCCTGTTTATGGATGTGGTTGGTTATTAGGTGGCTCACACATGGGACCGCAAACTTGTGGTGGGAGCTGTTTGATCCACCAAACTTTCTTGCTTGACCAGACTCCTGCATTGATTGTCCCAAACAACAAGTAATGTAAGTGCAATTAAGATAGGAATAATCATGTATCCAAACTTCCTTACGCCTTAAAGCGTCTAAGTTATCTGTACCTTAACAAGTTTCACTCAATCTAATCGAGCTCAAAATCAATAAATTATCATTGAATTGAATGAATTTCGGTACGGTTAAAGTTTGACTTGACTCAATCTGTATTAATTCAACAAAACGACATCATTTTGAACTTAACTCAAACCTAATCAGGTCAAGCTCATGTCGCATATCCAAGGGGTTGGAGTCACTATGCTATAAGTGGGTCAACGAATTCAAAGATTCTTAAATTTTAATTGACTTCAAGATTTTATATTATGAAATGTGGATTATATTAAGGAACGAATTAATAATTATGATAAACCACAGTAATAACACTTTATCGTAATTTTAAACATTTTACTTGACCGTAACAATCTTTAATTAACGGATGTAGACGGAGATTATATTTATTAATCAAGTCCTTATTTAATTAATCTCAGTGGTTTGGTGGCCTGTCATGAATATTGCTATTGTCTTTTACAAGTTTGCTTGAAAAGAACCAAAACATTTCATATAATACCTTAGAATCTCCAGCGTCCCAACTAATTAGCCCACGTATGAGACAAATTAAAGTGATCTAGTTCTTTTATATGGACACCTTGAGATCTAGTAACCCTTAAAAGCAGAAATATATATTCTATGAACCTAATCAATAGACAAAATATGAGTAAGATATACATAAAAGATTGTTCTTTGTACTTTCAAATAGTATGAACTAACTAAAATAGTGGAGGGTAGAGTTTTATCTCATAATGGAATCATTGGTCAAAGGAATATATGATTTTGGTCCTGATGCTTTGAAATATTTGATTCCATAATAAGCCACAAACTTATGGAGCAGGCCACCATGGATGAATCATATACAAGAAACAGACACTTTTTATAATGTCTAAGAACAGGTGTGATGGAATCCACAAAGAAGGGTAAAGAAGATAAGAGAAAAAAAGGAGGGCCAGAAATGAAGAAGAGTACTTTCTTTTCAAGGCACCTCAAAGTGGAGCTTTAGCATCATCAATCACTAGGGTTTTGGAAATCCTTAGACAATTAATATCCATATATATAAGAGTTTATAAATTAGGTTTTGGATTTAAAGATATTGTGGGTTTAATTTTTTTTATACTGTAAATTTTATTTTTAGGTACATGTTGAATAAATTGTAGAGTATATACAAATTATGTGATCCTATTAAACTAATAAATAAAATTTGACTTAATTAAATTTTATTTAAGCTCGAACTTAAATTAATAAAAATTTCAATTTTTGAGTCTATGTTTCAGTCTTAAAAAATCCAACTTAAAATGAATATGATATTTTAATTTAATATCTAAGAAATCTCAAAGTTTAATACATTTAAATTTAACTTTGCTAACTTAAGTTTAATCAAAGTTTAAATTAAACTAGTGTATAAAAATAGTAAGAGTTGCATTTTTAATATATATATTCCCTCCTAAATGTTTAAGGATTATTAATGTTGTTCCTCTTTATGCTTATCTACCCAACTACCTATAAATTAATCACATTTTTATATTCATTAGTAAAATTTAATTAGAAAAGTTAATTAAAAGTTGTGTGTGTGTCATCAATGTCTCCAAAACTATGGGAAGATGACTTAGAAACTATTCATAAAATCTAATGAGTGAAATTTGATTTATTAAAATAATGTCATTTTATTAATATTTTTAGGAAAACAATATATTATATTAGAAGCCAAAATTGGTAAAAAATGAAATGCGAAGATATCTTACATGAAAATCATGGTTTAAGTTTAACTTAATTATCAAAACACCCCGTTTCGTAATAATTGCATTTTATCAAGTCTCACTCGTTCTCTTTAACTAAACACTTCGTTTCTGTCACCAACAAAATTCTCGTCCTTCTATTCTTTGAAGCTCTCGTTTTATTAAAATTGATAATACCGCGTCATTTTATCCAAATTTTGATTGAGTTTTGGACCGCTCATAAGCAAAAGGCATATCACCTGAATCCAACTTAATCTATTACCAAACCTAACTAAGCCTTTGCTTTCAACATAACTAATCAAATTATGCTTTTGTTGTACACAAAATGTTAATTTTTGTATGGAATATATATATATACATTTATTAGAAAGAGATGCATCCACTAGTGATGCCAACGTGTATGTGTGTGTGTTTTTTGCCCCCCACTTCAATGTCTTTAGAAATAATTAGAAAGGGACAAAAAAAGAAAGCAACTTTATACTAAAAAGTTGATGAGGTAAGCCAACTCCAAAGCTACTTTTGCTCAACTCAAGTATTGTAAAGAAAGTTTCCTTTCCTTGACTATATATCCATTTCACCATAGATGTACAAATACAAGAATTTCTTATTGGAGCATGACATCTCTGCCTCTCCAAAATAGTACCATTGTCACATTTTGCATATGCTATCACTAGCATTTTGATTCGATCTTGACCTAAAGTCAATAGGCAAATGTCAAGTTAGTCAAGTAAAAAGTTTGAGTTTTGAGCCTGCGAAGTCTAAATCGATCCAAAACCTAAAAGAATATAAAAACTAAAAAAAACTTTATAAACTCAACAAATTTCAGAATTTTTAGTTTAACCTGAGTCTGATAAGTATATTAAGTCACCAAGAATAGAAAGATTAGAGCGATCATATCAAACTTGTTGAAAGATCATATCATATGTTGGAATATACTAAGTGTTAGTAACAAACTACTCATTTGTGTTTTTTTTTAGAAGGGAAAGCTACCGAAACATTACATAAACAGTCTGGGGGAAACCATTCCCGACAAATCTTCAAGAAGGATGAGGTGGCACCCTATGGGTGTAGTGCTAAAATAAGTGATTCCAAGATCAAGGTGACCCGTGTAATTGGCTAACCAGTCAGCGCATCTGTTGCCCTCTTGATAAATGTGTTGACGAACAACAGTCCAATTATGGATAAAGAGCTCGTGGATCCCTATGATTATGGAATTGTTGGTTGTCGCTTGATTGGCGGAAGAGGAGATAAGGGTGAGGACTGTGGTGGAGTCCACTTCAAGCTCAATTTGTCAGAACTCCAGGTTCCATGCTAGTGTGAGTCCGGTATACACTCCCCAAAGCTCCGCGTTAACCATTTGTGTGGTTTTTTTAAAATATTTGGATATATCAAAATGTTACTCATGTAATGCCCTCCTCACATAAGCCCTAGTAGTAACATTTTGTTAGGCTTAAGAGAAGATTGTAGGAATAATTGCAAATTGGGCCCTGCCCATCTTGAATGATAATAGTTCCTACATGTTTGTTTTCTATTCATAGTCTGATCTTTCTGTCCTTGAAACTTCTATTTTTATATAATATTAAGACTGATTCCTTGAAGTATTGATAGAGTTTGGTGGACTATAGTGTTTAAGAAACAAAGTTCAGGGACTAAAATGTTACAAGGTACAAAATTCGTGGAGGAACATGAAATTATATCATGATTTAATCCACCTAATCGTTTGATTCTCACCGCACTATGCTTTAAACAACTTTCTCGCATAGTATTCTGATTCAAAGCATTAATTTCTTAAAGGAAATCCACCACAATTGGAGCAAACGTATGATGTCAAGGTGTCAAGTATTTCGTATGGTTCCATTAGAGCATGTTAAGTCCAACAAAGGTCTAGAACTCCAACCCTGAGTTATCAAATTGGGCTAAAAGCTTCGGGTCCGAAGCTTAATCAATCAAAACTTTTCCGAGTTAGAGGTCAATAAAAATGCTAACTCTAGATGCACACACAAGAAAAAGATCCACCAGAACAAATGGAAAATGACATAATAATCTCAAAGGACTTGGGGTTGGACAATTTTGTCCTTTCTCATCAAGTTGAACAATTATTAATTGCATTTTTTTAACTTTTAAATAAATTATCGATTAAGTTATGTAATTTGATCCAAACAAAGATAATAAAGTAACCTAATAAATGATTTAGATTAATAGGTCGAAGTCCGGGTAGAAAATAGATCTCAATTAGTATGGACCAGACCCATATCGTCCTTGTGATAGGAAACCCGATATGGAAGCTATATAAAGGTTAAAGTCTGTTGTAGTTGCTTATATTAATCATAAGCATAAGGAATCTCTGACCCGTTAGGAAAACTTACGTATTGACAAAACCATAGAAAGTCCTAAACCAAGTGTCGGTAAACACTTTCTATAAAGGGTCCAGGGAGATTCGTGATTGTTTGGATCTCGAAATTGATATCGGAATTAGAGATGGAACTGAAATTAGGTATTCCGCATTACCTTCATTTTTAATCCTTGCATGTTAATCTCGAGTGCGTAATAAGGTCTATACTACGTATTACACTTAACTTATTGGTTAGAATATTTTCCTTAATTATCTAAACTAGTAATGCATGTTAGTTGACTCCAACACCACCTTACTAAAAAAAGTAAATGGCCAAGACACAATGTATTAACACTTATTTTTGAAATTTAGGATTAGAAACTTATTTTTGAAATTTGAGTTTATTCAAATTGAGTTTATTATTAAATTTAATTTGGTCAATATACATTATTTATAAATTAAACTTAAAATCTATTTAATAGGACGTGATTTTGCAAAATTTTCACTTCAAATCAAATTAAAAATAAACATAAATTATGGCTGTAATTAAAAAGCAGATTACACGTTTCCAGTAATAATAAAAAGAGATAATGTAAAAAAAAACTCAATTTTTTGTTAATTTAAATATTAAAATTATTTATATGCATTTAAGTAAATAGAGAAAAAAATGTTCATTTACAAAATGAGATTAAAAAATATGGGACAAGTTCGAATTGAGTTCGAGTCTTTGTATTTTGAGTCAGGCCCGATTTGAAGCCCGATTGGACCTGAAGTTTTAGGATTGTGTTAGAACATGATTGGATTTGAGTAGCCTGAAGACCAATTTGACCCGAGTTAAACATATTTTTTTTTCATTTTAAAAATTTTAGATGTTGCTTGATACTCGAAATTTTAAAAATAAAATAATTAAACTTTGGACTAAGCCTATTTTGCGAAGCTTATGTATAATTTAAAAAATTGTATAAAAATTCTCTGATATTTAAAATTTTCAAAAAATTTACTCTAATTTTATTTTTTTAAAAACTCATTCTAACATAAACTTCAATCAAATATTATTAATATAATAACTTAAATCAATTTTTAAATTTAATTTAAACAATTAAATTAATACTTTAAAATAATCATAATAATTTATTAAGCTAGGTAAAATTTAATTAATTTAGTTTGAATATAAATATTAAAATTGAATCGTTAATTAAATTAGTTAGTATAGGTGTGAGTGTGACAGTTCCATCTCTTAGAAAAAATTGTAAAAATCATCTTGTTCAAGAGGACTTTGTTAGGGTTTAAGAGTTTGTTTCTCTTCAGTCTCACTCTCTACAATTTCTCTTTAAATTTCACTGTTCTGATTGGGTCTCTGGTTCCTGAGGAGTTCACCATGTGGGCTGTTCGTCGAGCTTCTAATTCTCTCAAGTAGGTCCTTTCGCTTCCTCGGCACACTGAACAAACTGTTCTCTTTCTATGCGACATAAAGCAAGTAGTGTAGTTCTGTTCGTATGTGATTATTAAGTTTCTTAGAATTGAAGAGAAAGGGAATGTTGGGTTTTGGTTTGATGAAAATGTACAGTCTGTTTCCTCTTTGTCTGATTTAATGATTGTTTTTTAGTTGTTACTTGTAGTTAAATGAGTGGGATTAGTAGTTTTGATTACTTAGAATGTGTGTTATGCTTTAATTAATGATAAACTGGAAGGGGTGTAATTTCTTTGGGCTTTGACACGAAATCAGATTAGGATGAATAAGTTTTGAATCGAAGGAAGCTTGGTTTTGTTGTTCTTTTGTTGTTAGCTTGCTTGCCTTCTCTTGGCATTTGGTACAGGAAAGAAAAGAAATTGGGGAAAGTTGGAACTGGGACAAAAATGGGAGTCAGAAAAAATGAGAAAGCAAAATGTGTTTAGGCTTTATGACTGTTGACTCGTGAAAGGAAGGAATAGATTTGCAGGCTTAATTGTGTCATCACTCCTACTGCCAGCAAACTAAACCTTTTTTTTCTCTTTTATTTCCTTTTCTTTTTCCTTTATGGCCATATTTTTTCTTGGGAAATGCTTGAACTTCATATATTACTAATTCAAAAACGCATTCCAATTTTTGGGTGCAATTGAGCTTTTCTGTAAGGAGAGTATACAATCTCAGGGATTAATTTAGCCTTCTCTTCTCAATGTCTAGAATGTGTTTAGGTTTAGGGTTTTAGGATTTTATAATTTAAGGTTGGGGTGAAGCTATCTTCCTTGGAATTGTTGAATTTGAAGCTTCTTTTTTGTTTTCAGGTTCCAGCGATTAAGGGTAGGGACTTCAAGTCTCGGTGGCTCTAAATCACAAGTAACAACTAGTTACTTTGAGGGGTTGACAATT
>JANKOD010000191.1:1923437-1941593 GCA_026284645.1 Erythroxylum acuminatum
GCAGTTACGCTTGGTGTGGCTATGATACCGTAAAGGAAACGAGAAATATTGAAAGGAATTATTATTATTCTTGTATGTTTGATACGGGGAAAGCACAGATATATATAGAGAAATGTACAACAAATTCTGACAAACCTGTACGACAGATTCTAACAAACATGAATAACAAATTCTAGTGTTTTAGCAACTAACTTATACTACGTCTGAATATCCCTTAACAAATGATCTGATTGCTGACTTAGATCATGCACCGAGACGTGAGAACTGGTCCATGTTAGGCACTTGATAATTCAACCTCATCTTCATTGAATGAATGAAATAGACAAGTTTTGTGTTATTATTCCAACTTTCTTAAGTTATTAGTTGCATCCCTTTTCCCAGTAATTGGCAGATATACCTACCTATATCAATGATGGTTTGATTTATGATGACATCAGACTACTCTTGGTGGTGATTTTGGTAAAAAGGAAAAACAAAATAAAAATAAAAAAACAAAATTTTTTTAATAATTCAACTCAAAATTAAATTAAGCAACTGAAATTCAATTGAACTTCAGCAAAATCACATAGGAAAAAGGAAAAAAAAGGATGAATCTTTCTGGTTTCCTTCTAATCTGCCATTGGCATTTTCACAATCTATTGATCCCCGACAAAACCCAACTTGTTAAACAATAGATTCCTAGTCAATCACCACCACCGCCACCGTCTAATCTCCTCTACTAGACCCCACCAGTGTCACGTTTCAACAACCCAAGTCCTTAATACTGTGTTCGTCTACATCAGCCTAGCTCTCCAGCAAAAAGGGTCAATCTTTACAGGTTTAGACTTTACTCTTTAGAGCATTCCTCCTCCGTCCCAACTCTCAAACAGCAACAACATAAACAACGGCCCTAGAAAAATCTCGCTAAACGCGGGAAGATCTACGCAGCCTTACTCCTCCGTCTCAACTATCGATTCCTATAACGGGTAAGTATTATCTTTGCACTAGTGAGTCGAAATTATCCATTTCGTTATGTTCAAGTTATCGTTTTTATCTGAATTTCTGTTCTTGTAGGACTCGATTATTTGTGCCCATAAATTTACTTTTCTTTTTTCATTCTCTAGCTGTCTGTTTCATTTCTTCTACGATATCGATTGACTATATTGTCTGTATGATAACATCTCAACAGATTAATTATCATACACATTATTCAAATTACATGTTTTCCGGTGTATGTTTAAAATATCATTCTACACAGAAATACAATGCAAAGTTCTTCACATTACTTGCTTTTCAGTGTATGTTTAAAATATCATTCTAACATACCACTTTGGTATATTTGTTTGCCAATATACCAAACCCATATACTAAACCTTCGCCTTACTAGCAGGCATGAGTTCTTCGCCCAGTACAACGGCTACTGCCAGGCTTGCGTTTCCTGCTCTTGCTCGTCTCAATTGTGGAGTAAGTGTTTGAAAGATTTGATCTTTCTGTAATTTTCTGCAAGCCTTGGGGTTCCTTTTTTCTGTTTTCCATTTCTTGTCTTGTTTTTGTGGTCTGGTTTAATGGAGTTGCATTTGATTTCTTGTCATACTGTTCCATCTCTTTCTTGCCATCATGAAACGGGTTCTCTAGGTTAGAATTTTTTATCATCAATTTGAGTCAGTCACGTTTAAAAGGATTAACTTTTGGTTGGAGCTGGAGTGAGTCAGCTACAAAATCCATCATTTAAGATTTTGGAGTAGAACCATTTATGCAATGAGGAAAATATTGAGGAACATGATAGAAATCAAATTGAAGGAAGCCTTCTTTTATTATCGTTTCTATATTTTCTCTTTTCATTGGTTCAGATTAGAAAATTTTGTGTTAAAGTTAATGTTTCTTGTTTTTGTAAGTTTACTTATCTTGATCCTTTTTTAGCTGTCTTTTTGGGGGGATGAGGGAGCCAAAACCTTTATTTATTTTGTTTTTCCTTTTTCTTTCTTGGTTTTGGCTTTCCTTTTGATGAAGGAGCTCCAGCTTAGTATCTTGGAGTAATGTAGATTGTTTCTTTTTCTCTGCAAGTTGTAGTTAATGCCGTCCTTTCTCCTTTGTTTTTTGTTTTTCCTTAATAGCTTATTCAAGAAAATATGTTCTCATCCATTTTGCTTGTGCAGGATACAACTTGTGGGAATTTCCCAACCACTCATTGGGTTAAGCAGGAACTTGATCTGAAAGGAAAGCGTTTGACTTCAGCAAATAAATTTGAATTTAATTGCTTGAAGGACAAAGATATGAATGTTAGCACTTCGGCTTTTGTTGAGAGTGTGGCTGATTGCGTAAACGGTTTGTAGCTTTAAGTTCCCTAGATCTAATTTGAACAGGTGGTTTGTTTGTATTCATGTGATTCATATGCTGCAGATGTTGATATTCAAGAACCTAGCATTTCAACAATGTTGATGAACTTTGAGAATGAGTTTGATCCTTATAATGCAGTAAGCACGCCTCTGTACCAAACGTCTGTATTTAAACAGGTAATTTTTATCAATTTTACCCATATTTGCATTTCCATTTCATTATTAAAGATAAAAGAATCCAGTGGTATTCATGATCTTTCGGCTGCATTCTGAGCTTGAAACCCCTCTTGTGATACCTAAAAAGTGAGGGTGAACAAGAAAAAGAAGAATAAGATTTACTGTCTCTTTAGTGTGTGCAAAGAGTGAGGTAGCACAAGAGCATAATTGCGTAGTACTAAAAAAGAATTAATTGAAGGAGGTCTCCAAGAAATTAGTTAAGAGTTGGCATTTTGACAATCTGAATTTGGTCCGTCTAAAAGTGTTTCTGTTGTTTAGAAGGTGGTTTATAAAGTACTGAAAGTTGTTAAATTTCAAAATATGATCCATGCAATTCTGTGGGTTAGTTCCATTATTATACAAGATCTGCGTGCATGGTTGATAGTTTTGTACTTTTTATCCTCTTTTCCCTATATTACAGCCATCAGCAACTGAAAATGGTCCATATGATTACACGAGAAGTGGTAATCCTACAAGGGATGCTTTGGAAAGGTATGCTTTCTATCGGTGCACATTCACAATCCTTGGATGAATCAACTTCTTTTTTCTTTAAGTTGATTTTTTCTGCATCCTCATTCTTTAGGATTTTGGCTAAGCTTGATAAGGGTCACAGAGCATTTTGCTTTACAAGTGGAATGGCTGCTTTATCTGCTGCTAGCCATCTTGTTGGAACCGGTGCTTTCTCAATCTTCTACTTATTATCCATTATCACCTCTAGTTTGTAATCACACAGTCATGTGGGCATAAAGATTTAAGTGTTTTGCCAAGAATGGAAATACATGCTATAGGTGCCGAATACTTCTGAAAGGATCTTTCCATAATTGGATTTGAAAATGACTATCTTTTTGAGAAAAAAACCCACGTTGTCATAAGTGTTGCATTTGACAAAGACACTAGACATTGATGCAACATAGATCTCTGCCAACCCATGAAAACTACTAAAACAAGATGAAAGAAAATAAGGTAAATAAGAGTGATGCTATCAAGTCAATTTGGGAATAAATTTCATTCTTCAGTGCTCTGTGATACTCTGTACCAATTTTTTGTGTAGCTGACACGTATCCCTATGTCTTGAATCTATATATATTATAGAAATATGAGGTTACTGCATGTAATATGAGATGTCAGTCATCTCTCATATATTGTGTGTACATTTTCGGGTATAATATTATCCGTATACCTTTTATCTTCACAAATTCACCATTGGATTTTTTCTGGAATTTTTAATATTAATATAGGCCATTGCAATCTTAGGTGAGGAAATCATTGCTGGCGAAGACATTTATGGTGGTTCTGATAGATTATTGTCACGAGTAATTCCTAAAACTGGAATTATGGTCAAGTTAGTAACATTTTTTTAATTTATATTCACCAATGCTTTGGCGTGAATGAAGCATTAAATCTTGTTACAATTTGCAGACGAGTAAATACAACTAATCTAGATGAGGTTGCATCAGCGATTGGCCCCTGGACAAAGCTTGTGTGGCTAGAGAGCCCAACAAACCCTCGTCAACAAATCTCTGACATTCGCGTAAGATGTCCTGGTTCCTCCAAATTTATGACATTTTGCTTGTTTACAAGTATCTTATTCTTGAGTTTTATATTGATTTGACATTTGCAAGCCATGTTGATTGTTCTTAATTTAGTTCATTTCATGTTTAGACTAGTACATATTTAAAGGTAAATTTGGTTGCATGTTGAATTTTTCTTTTTTCGTGTATAGTGGGTGGAGGGATGTGGTAATGAAGTAGCAAATTCCCCTCAATTGCTTTCTAGTTCTGTATTTCGGTTATTGCTTCAGTTGCTATTTCTTGATGTTATTGTACTCTTCATATCTTGTTATTTAATCTGTGAATCTTCTTGTCAAATTCTCAGAAAATTGCAGAGTTGGCGCATCAACATGGTGCCCTCCTCTTGATAGATAATAGTATTATGTCTCCTGTACTATCACAACCTTTGGAGCTTGGAGCAGGTCCGAGCCAATGTGTTTTAAATTTATAATAAATTTAATGTTGTGAGTTGTTGTTCTAGCTTGCTAGTGCTGCCAAATTTTATTAGTTCATGCTTCCTGCAGACATTGTGATGCACTCAGCCACAAAGTTTATAGCAGGACACAGTGATGTCATGGCAGGGGTGCTTGTGGTTAAAGATGAAAGGTTTTATACTAAATTCTTGCTTTCATATTATATACACAAGCCACCTTCCTTTTTTTTTGTTTTTTCTCTTGCCTGTTAATAATATTTTGTCTGGAGTTGCATTTTTGTTAATGCTAACTTCTTCGTTCTTCCTGTTCGTTAAATTTGATTGATGCCAAGTAACTTCATGGTTGGAACTAGTGACCTATCTTGTATTATGTGTTCCTTTGAATATAAGCTAGTTCCTAGATTCGTAGATTTATTCTATCGAACTTTATCTGTAAGATATAAATGGTATGTGTCCTTTGACATCTTTGATTTGCTTTTTAACCAGCTTGGCAAAAGATTTGTATTTCCTGCAAAATGCAGAAGGCTCTGGGCTATCTCCATTTGACTGCTGGATTTGTTTGCGTGGAGTCAAAACCATGGCCTTGCGTGTTGAGAAACAACAGGTACTGGTTCGAATTGCTCAAGAGACAGTTTTATCCTTCCACCTTGCCTTCCTTGGTTTTTCCAAATGTAGTGATAGACTAATTGCAATACCAGTTGGTTAAAAAAATTGTCAAACTCTATATAAGCCCTTTACCATTAAGGTGTTCAAGAAGGATAATTTCATGTAATATTTTCTATACTATACTGTTTTGGACTGCTTTGCTGTGTAGTATTGCACGAATGGGAAGTTGTTAAACAGGTTTAAGTTTAAGTTTCTTCCTGTGCCTTTGGCAGGAAAATGCACAGAAAATTGCAGAGTTCCTGTCGTCTCACCCACGGGTGAAGAAAGTTTACTATGCAGGTCTTCCTGGGCATCCCGGACATGATTTACATTATTCTCAGGTGCTGCATCAGACGAAATTTTGCAGTTAATTTTATGAATATAATTTCTTTTTGTCTAAAACTTTGTGATCTCTTGCAGGCAAGAGGTGCAGGATCTGTGCTTAGCTTTCTAACTGGATCTTTGGCACTTTCAAAACACGTTGTTGAAGCTACCAAGTACTTCAGTATTACTGTCAGTTTCGGTAATAAGACTTCTGGTCAAAGCTCATTTTGTACTTAAAGAGCATATAGAAAAACATAATTTATGATTTATCATGTACATGCCAAATTGTTAGTTGTGTGCCTGGTGTTCTGTGGTTTAAGGTTTGCTTGATTTGGAACTAGGAAACCTGGAAATATCCTGGTTTGTTAGTTATGTGGGACATTGTTTTTTAGCTGCTGGTTTCTTGCATGTACTGTTTCCTTGAATCTATTATTGTCTGTTGTTGCAGGAAGTGTGAAGTCCCTTATTAGCATGCCCTGCTTTATGTCGCACGCCTCCATACCGGCAGCAGATCGAGAGGCAAGAGGTCTGACCGAAGATCTCGTTCGAATCTCCATAGGCATAGAGGATGTGAATGATCTGATTGCTGACTTGGATCATGCACTGAGAACTGGTCCATGTTAGGCAGTTGATAAGCCAACCTCATCTTCATTGAATGATTGAAACAGGAAAGTTCTGTGTTATTATTCTAACTTTCTTGAGTTATTAGTTGTATCTTCTTCCCAGTAATTGGTAGTTATCTGCATTTTAACAATAAGTGGATTGCATTAGTTGTTAGCTAATTCTATTAGCGGTTAATTAACAGCGGATTTGACTAGCTAATAACATCAGCTCTTTATTAAAGATGTTTGGTAAAATAAGCTAATTAGTATTAGTTGTTTACTTAATAAAATGACTTATAAGGGTAAAAATGTCAATGGACCGGTTTGGGACTAGACCACGAGGTAGGTGGCTTGTGACCTGATGGGCTAGGATACCCATGGCATGGCCCGATGGGCCATGGGTGGGTCAGGCTAACCCGACCCACCTTATATATATAAAAAAAAAAGATAAAAACTGATGTCGTTTTTGAAGTAACAGTCAGGTCCGGCCAAGTTAATCCGTGCTTGGCCAGACTTCGACCTGTGACTTAGTCAACTCAAGTCAAAATTGGGTCTGGCTAGGCTAAAAGTAACATTCTTATACGAGAGCATGAATTAAAAAAAATCATTATAACTAATGGAGAAAAAAAAATATAAAGTATGTTAATATATATGCATATGTATATGTTTAAGAAGTGAAAATATTAAGATATGTTTAATTTTTAATATACTATTATTTAAAATGTCATGTACAAAATATTATAGGGAAGAAAATAATATTTCTTACTAGTTAATATATGTTGCAAAATTTTAAGAAATTAGTTTGTTATTTAAAAATTCAATCTAATTTCAATAAATTTACAGTTAATTTATTCTAAATTTAGTTTATAATTATTCAAAAAATATACGTTTAAAGTTGATTTAAATTTGTTATAAATTTATAATTTATTTTTTTAATTTTAGTGTCTAAATTGAGTGAAAATGTGGATATCTTATCTTTATTTTTATATTATTATCGGCTTATTCTTATGTATATAAATAAAGAAATAAATATATAAATATTTAGTTATTTTAAATATATGATTTTTATTTTCTCTTACTAATAATTTTTCTGTTTGAAAAATAAATTCTATTATTTAGCAAATTTAATTTAGCAAAAATAGATTCTCAAAGTTGGAAAAAGATTACATCGTTCATAAAGAAACAGATAAGATAGAGCCCACCATAAATCATAGATAGGGTATTTTTTGGTTGTGTTCTACTAAGGCAAGCCGCAGCAATTAAAACGTGGGTTTGGTTGGTAGAACAAAACGCTAACCCATTATCATTTAACAAAATATCATAAAAAGGGTACAATTGTATTTTTAAATATTAAATTTTGCTAAATTTTTCATTTTTGGCTTATCAGTCAATTATTAAATAATTTCAATAACGTTTTGACCTGTCAAATAACTAAATATAATTAATCAAGTTTAAATAAAATGATACCAATAATTGATGAATCATTAAGATCTAATTTTTATTTACAAAATAAAATAATGTCGTTTTGATCAAATTATCAAACCTAATTCAATGCTTGAAAAAATAAATTTTAGTCTAAGTTTGATTAACTAACGGATAAAATATATTTTATTCATTTAACTATAAAGTGACTGAAAATTATATTACTTAGCTCTTAATTGTAATGTATTTTTTAATAAATGAAAATTCATTTACTCCAACTATTAGAGTTTAACAATTTGTTAAAAAGATTTTAAATTTTAAATTTAAGTTCAAAAGATTAAAATATTTAATATTAAACTTGAATTTAAGTATGATCAATTTTAATTTACTTTATAGAGTTTGAATCGATTCGATTTAAATTTAAGTTAATTATAATTGATAAAATTTATCAAACTAAAACTTCAACCAAGTTGATTTTAGGCTAAATTTAAACCGACCGTTTCATTCATATGCGGTTTTTTTTTATATGTTTTAGAAACTCTCTTCTTATTATTTGAGTTTAATTACATGATTTATTCGACATTTTCGTAGAATTTATTGTTTGAAATTCATGATTTACTAATAATTTGATATAAACATTGATTAAAAAATTTAACTAGATTGAACCATAAAAATATTGAACCGTTTAATTTTTTAGTTTGATTTTAATTTTTTTTGTTTGATTTACTTTAATAACTCTAGTTGTTAAAAGTCAATAAGTTTATTAATTAATCGGTTAATTTTTGTAAATTAATAATTTCTTATAAACTAAAATTAATTAATTAATATTTATTTAACAATTTTTTTTAGTTAAACTTTAAATTCTTCCGTTGTTAAGGACAATTGCTTTCAATTGTATTTCAAATTCTTTAATTTTATTCAAATTCTAGTCAGTTACATGCTCAAATTTTAGATCTGATTCGAATTAAAAAGCCAAATATAAATTTGGTTTAAACAATTCGATTAATTTTATTAAAATAACGCCTTTTTGAATAATTCAAGCCAAATTTAATTTCAACAAATTCAAATCGAGTTCTGGCTATCTCTATTTATTGGGCTTTGTGGAAGAATAGGAATGACTTGGTTTGGAATAGCCTTCAACATTCAGCTCAAGCTATATACTTTCTAGCCCGTTCGATGTTGAGGAATTGGAATAACGCTAGGAGATGCCAATCTGCAGCTGTAAATAACGCCCTTGCTACTCCCCAGGTGTGGCAGAAACCACCAGCTGGTTTTATTAAAACAAACACTGATGCCGCTATTTTCAAAGAGTCGAAGAAGACTGGTGTTGGTTTTGTTATTCGGAACAGTAATAATATTTGTATAGCAGCTGATAGTAATATCTTTCCGGGAGTTTTGGAGACGTCAACAGCAGAGGTTATGGGTTTTCGTGAAGCATTAAGCTGGGTTAAAACGAAAAATTTATACTCTGTTATTATTAAATCAGATTCGCAATTGGTTATTCAGAGTTTTTTATCAATTAGTCGCAATCAGTCGGAAGTGGATTTCATTGTTAATGATTACTTATTTCTTTGTAATTCCATAAATGATATTCACTTTGAATTTTGGAAAAGATCTGCGAACTATGCTGCGCACACTCTTACGAAAAATGCTAGTGCGATGTCAGGTCTTGTTTATTGAAATTTATCATTCCCTGGTTGTATTTCTTCTGCTTTAGCGGCGGATAATTGCTTTTAATGGAGCTTTCTCAGTTTGATTCCAAAAAAAATATCGAGTTCGATCCAACGTAGCTCGCCCATTGTCATTCCTACCAAATACTGAAAATTAAAAAAAAGATGAATTTTTATGGTTTTTTCTAATATGCCATTTAGGGATTACACAGGGTTGGCTCATGAACCTAAATCTAAGTATTTTTAATAGGTTAATCTATGTTGTTTTTGTTTTGCTTAAAAAAATTAAGTCTCAAATCAGTATGGGCCGGAGTAATTCAGACTCAACCTTAATTAAAAAAAAGACCTTATTTTATATATTTAAATTTTAAAAAATTATTTTAAATAAATTAACGAAACTGTCCCTACCGCGTATGTTCACCATGTTTTCATTGGCAACGAAACCCAACTTGTTAAACAATAAGGAGTCCTAGTCAATCACCACCACCGCCATCTGATCTCCTCCACTAGGCCCCACCAGCGCCACGTGTCAACAACCCACGTCCTTAGTACTGTATTCGTATACATCAGCAAAAACCAAGCTTTTTGATCAGTTGAGCTCGAGCAAAAAGGTTCAATACTTACAAGTTTAGAGATTTCCTCCTCCATCCCAACTCTCGATTCCTATAAAGGGTAAGGATTATCTTTGCTCTAGTGAATCGAAATTATCCATGTTCAAGTTATCGTTTTTGTCTGAATTTTTATTCTGGTAGAACTCGATCATTCGTGCCCATAAATTTACTTTTCATTTTTCATTCTCTAGCTGTCTGTTTCATTTCTTCTGCAATATCGACTGACTATATTCTGGCTTAGTGGAATACATTCATATGATGTGTGTGTGTGTGCTTTTTTATAATTCTTATGGTAGTTGTTGATCTCGGTTTGTGAGAGTTTAAAGATTTCGATTTTCTTTCTGGAATTCGGTGACCAGGAGGAGATGCTTTTGTTTTTGCGTGTCCTGTTTCGGGCCTTTTCTGTCATGGGGAAGATGATACGATTGTCTTCTTTTTTATTTTCAAACTTTGAAGTTTTATTATCTTCCAAGTTCTTGTTTTAGAGATATCTAACAGAAATATTACCATAGTTTCAAGTTTTTATTTTATTTTATTTCTTGTCTTGTCTTCATGAAACTTTCTAATGACCAGTTTGGTGCTCATGTTTTTCTATCCAATCAAGTTGAAACGAAACATTGATGGAGATGGGAATTCTTCTATTGCTTCCTTTCTCTTTTTCTCTCTGTTTTCCTTTTAAGAATCATTAATCAGTTGAAGGAAATGAATCATGGAGGTCAGCTTTGAATGGCTTTGTTGAATCTCTGGATTGTTGTATGTGGCAAATACTTTTTTCTGTGAAATAATGCAGTGCGCGTTTTGTAACTGAAAAGAATATGATATAATTATATATGGATTCTGATTTGGCTTTCAGGAATAGCACGTTATTGTATGTAGGATAGTTGGACCAAATGATGGCTGAAGGATTGAATTTTTAATTGAGTTTTTGTTGTTTCTAAGAGTGCTAAACGAACTTATCTTGTATCCTATTTATCCAAAAGATTAAGAGATGTCAAGTGGACCACCAGGGAGAAGAGTTTCACCAAGAGATATACAAGTGGTAAGCTGTTGAGCTTTCAGTGTGGTGAAGTATAAACCTTTCTGTGTAGCTTACTTCACATGTATATGCGTTAACATGTGCGTCCTTTCTGTTCCTGAATTCCAGGTGCAAAATCTTATAGAAAGATGTCTTCAGCTGTATATGAACCAGAGGGAAGTTGTACAAACATTGTTAGCCCAGGCAAAGATAGAGCCTGGTTTTACTGAGCTTGGTTAGTACTGATCTTACTGTCAGAGACATTTAACACTATATTTTGGCTAATGATTGCTTAGAATTAATACGTATCAATCACAGTTTGGTGTATAGTCACTGATCAGCACTCAGGTTGAAAAATTCTGATGGCCTTATAATTATTTATAGTCACAGGCACTGTTACAATGCCCATATAATTTTTGTTTTGGTTAATTTTACCATGGTTATGTCAGTAGAAATTCCACCTTGAAAGTGGCATCATTTGTTGCTAGTCCTTTGTTACTTAACATGGACTACTCGTAAATGCTACCACTTGTTTAGATCATGTTCCTATACTTTTGTATGACCATCCCATTTGTATTTGTGAATTATAGCAACTTACGTTTCACTAAGCCCAGAGGTTTAGAAATTCTCTAGGAAAGATATACGGAGTTTCACGAAAAGATTGCCTTGTCCATAGTTCTTATAGTAATGCTATTATTGAAGTCACCTGGGCGTTTTACTTATTCTCCTCCTGTGTAGGCACTTGTTAATATGCCTGTATTTTCTTGGTTCCTTGCATGTGAATGTGTGTCCTCATTATAATTTAGTTACACTGAAGAAGCAAATTTACGTTTACTTTCTTATTTATCATATTTTCCAACTTTCTTTCACAGTTTGGCAGAAGCTTGAAGAAGAGAATCGTGAATTCTTCAATGCTTATTATCTGAGGCTGATGGTTAAGCAACAAATAAGTGAATTCAACAAACTTCTTGAGCAGCAGGTGGAACTGATGCGTCAGATAAATCCAACTGGTCTTCCTCCTCTACCTACTTCTAATGGATCTCATGTTGCACCAAGTGAGACTTGCTTTAACTAATCAACAAGATGTTGATTATATGACTGAGACTTCTTTTAACTGATCAACATGTTGATTATATGATCTAATCTCTCATTTCATGCTTTGCATCAGTGGACTATAGTTATTTGGATGTGCTGTTTTCCCTAAGTTTTATTGGTTAAAGATTCAAATGACTGAACCTTTTGTATGGAATTATTTGGTTGAAAATGGCTAAGCTATATCATCAATAATTAAAAGGAAGAAGGGAGGGAATCGATTTGCATTTTCTCCTCTGTTCTGTGCTGTTTTATTGTTACTCACCTTTTGTTCCGTCAGCAGCCCAGAATTCTGCGTGCTATGCCCCAGAACATACAGGACCAGCACTGAAGTCGGAGAACCTGCACCAGCAAATAGCTTCAAGTCTAACTAATGGATTCGCTAACGGTGGATCATTACTCCACCCAATTATGGATCCTACTATCAGCATGTCTGCTCATTCCGACAGACTTGATGCCCCGCAAAACATGCTTTCAACACAAAGATCAAACATTGGTCTTATGCAAGGACTTAATGGTGAAGCGATCAAATCAGAATCTGGTTATTTGGGTCCTTCAACTTTTATGTTCGGTGCTGATAGAGTGTTGGAAGCATGCCCACCAAATACAGATGTATCTGTTGCTGCAACTTTCAGAAGTCTGGAGTCCAACTCAGAATCTCTGAATGACCCCATGCTGAATACAGACGATTCTTCTTATGGGTTTCTGGATCAAATTTCTCGAAATCTCAGTCTCACAGATCTGACAATATTTTCCCGAAGTTCAGGTTTGTTTCATTCCCTGCCAAATGTCTGTTCATCTGTATTCATGTGGATGAGCGGTCCACCGGTTGAGTGCTTGCTTGCAAGCTCACAGTTGGACCTGCCCTTTCATACCTCATCGCATTCTTACGTGTCTTTCATTCTGGATTATCTTTTCATACATTGATGTTGAAGTGGAAAATTAAAGCATCTTCTGTATGGATATGACTTTGCTAGAACATGCATGTGAAACGGACAATTTTGCTGATTTTAATACACAAATTTTTGGAGTATTAATCAGATAATGCTATTGAGTGTTGGAATTTTATCTAGATTCACTCTCTTGTTTAAAAATTTGCAGATATATTGGAGAACTACTCTAGATCACCCTTTCTAGGACCAGACGATGAAAGCTTTCTAGATTCTCCAGACATAGATCACAAAGGTTAATGTTTATGCGCCTTTATAGCTCTTGTGGCGCGATGCAAAACTAGCAAAAAAACCTGATGCTCTAACGTTACAGGTGATGTTAGAAGACTGGACACTATGTCTGAAGGTGTGAATTATGATAATTTCGGGAGTGACTAGCCTGGTCAGTTCTTTGCACTTTCCCGCTGAGGTTCTAATGCTGTTATTGCTTACCAGCGAGGCATCATTACCATTCCTTAAAGCTTTTATTCTGTTCTTGTGTTTTCTGCATTAGCGGTCTAATCTTATTTCCATATATTAATTCTTGAATGGCAATTTGTGCTAGCACTTCTACACATTAGAAATAAGTTTGATCATGTACACCATTTGGTCCTAAATAGCTGTTAATAGGAAAATGCAACATTTTCCATCTATCTATGAGGTTTAAACTATATTTTCCTTATCGTTGCAACGAGTTATTGACAAATTTGTCGTCTGTCCATACTTCGAGCTTCATTTGATTCAAGATACTGTTGAACATTTTATATATGTTAGTAGAGTTCTTATTACTACATTTGTTTATAATTTGATTGCTCTGCATGTGTATATGTGGGAGATAAAATTTTGAGGTCGAACTTGCTTGTCAAGCTAATCCTGATCTACAAAACAGGCTCTTCAACGATGTCATATGTTTCTATCTACCAAATTGATACATTTTGTGTATGTTGAAATTGAGTCTTTGAAAAGATTTCTTTTTCGACGAGTTCTACGTATGAATTCCTGTAACAAAGTCATACATTTCCAGAACTATCCAGTTGTGGAGTATTTATATATGTTTTGGTTGGTGCATTATGTGTTGATATATTTTTCAGAAAGCATAGAGCTTATTTCATGACATACTCAGAATTTTGATTTAAAGAGCTCTCTTAAGGGAACAGTTTTTTAGCCCTTGATAGAATAGTGTTTTTGAGGTGATTTTGTTTGATGAAGACAGAAATGTGTAGTTAAGCAATGTTTTTTGACATTTTTGAGTATGGACCTAAGGTTAGCAATAGGCTGGCTTGAGCTCGGGCCTAAAAATGTTTTTAAACTCAAGCCGAAACCAAGCTTGAATCTGAGCCCGAGCTCAAGCCTGGTCAAATTGGTTTGGTTATGGCCAGAATTTTGTCAGGTCTGAGCCTGAGTCCAATCGAACCTGATTTCTCAACCCTGAGTTCAATCTTGAACTTAATCAATTCGGATATTAAAACTATCAAATGTAAAGGTGAATTCTTATACCTCTTGTTTGATCCTGTCTACTATCTTTTAACTTAGAATTTCCTTTATTTTTGTTATTGCAGGTCCTCATAACTTGGGATGAATTTGTGAATATAGCATTTAGAGAGGGAGATGGATGAATTTGTGAATATAGCATTTAGAGAGGGAGATGGCTGCATTAGGAAACAACCTCTCTATTATTTAGGAGTAAGGTTGCGTACTACTAGACCTCTTCAGACTCTGTGTATGATTGTTTTTGTTGTTTTAGAGAGAGATGGTTGCATGTAGAACTGGTTGTATGGATATTTATTGGTGTGTAAAATTTACATCAAATGTGTTTATAGTAATCTATGTTTTGTGTAGATTGGCAATGGATTGGGCCGTGTCTAAGTTTTCTAGAGCTCGATCTTGAGTTTGAAATTTTTTTGACTTGATTCGTTGACTTCAGAACATCAGAAAATCCAATCTGATAGTTGAATTTAAAAGAGAGAATTAACTCGAGCCTAAAGTTCTCGAGGCATGTATATCTTCAAATCTTATCATACATGTAACATCTCACTCCCGCGAGACCCGAACCCAACATCGTCGGTGATATTCGGGTCTGTGCCTCGCGAGGGTGGCGTGCTACATTAGTCAGTCCATCAGAAATCGATATATTTATTTTTCCTCAATCACACAACACAATATGCGGAAGTTCATAATCAAGTAGGGCATAAGCCCTTTTCACTCATACAATGCAATTAAAATTACCCATATGATCAATTGGACCCTTTCACAATTACAAAATCTTTAAGCCATTTCAAATTGCAGAATATAAGTGTCAATACAAAAATAAGACATGGAATGCAGACGCGAACTGATCCCGACCTCTATTCTTCACTTGAATGCTGTAGACATACTCCCGTAGCCTAACGGGGTATTCTTCTAATCCTGAAAAATAGTTGCAAATTTTGGGTGAGTTTTGCGAACTCAGTGAGTGACCATCATTGATGGCTCACCCATATCATGCCATATACAAATAAAGCAATTTACATTATCCCATTCACAATCAGAATCAATCATATACATTTAATCAATTATACCACATAATACACAGTAATCACAGTAATTTATAGCATCCCATCAGGAGCATCATATCAATAACTATCATATTAATCACATCATGCATTCGGATCATATTACATTCCACATATCACATTTCATGTTATTATCAAGCCTACTAGTTCTCATATATGAAATCGTTAATCGTTTCCCAGTCAATATCATTTCATCATTTATGTTATGCATATGCAGTGTGTCACTTTCCAGTTATTACGTTGTTGTGACCGAGTCCCTGAACTGTCCCTAGGGGGGCTCATTATGCGTTGAGCCAAAGGCTCTGATTCATTGTGATCTGTAGGGGTAGGAGAGCCCTCTGGGTGTGCACTAGACCCCTTCGAGCTCGAGGCTCTTTTTCATCTGGTGAGCTTTAAGCTCTAATCGGTAGCTACTCTGGTCACAACTGCCATTATATTTCATGCATTTATGCCATGGAATGCATTACTTATAATTTCACATCTCAATCAGTCACTTTCTTATATCCCATTTGTGTTCATGTCCAAGTTCCCATTGCGACCTCATATGCAAAGTCAGGCGGATTATGTATCATAAATTACCTTTCCCATTTCAACACTGTTACATCTCACCGGACTCGTCCGGTATGCCACAAAAAAATAGAATTTCATATATTCATCGGACTTGAGTAGCCCGACATGCCATCATTTTATATGCAATAACAATTTCATATTAAAATACACACAATTCACGTAGCACTTCAATTTCCCAATCACGTTTCGCATTCATCGGACCTCCTGTCCGACTCCCATCATACCCAAACGCATTCAGTCATATTTCAGTAATTCAAAGATACAGTTCAATTATACAATACAAAAACGAAATGATCAATAAAAAGAGACCATCTCGGTCTACTCACAGTAAGCTCCAAGTTAGCTCTTGCCCCTACGGTACATGCTAGCACGCCTATAAACTGATGTTCATTTGTAAAACTCCTCAACCGGTGATCGGCACAAAGCTTTAGCTTTCATGCAACGTGAGCTTCGGTGGAGTTTTTTGATGAAAAACTCTATGTTTTAGACCCATTCAGAGAGGAGCCTCTCAGAGAGAGAGAATAAGGCTCCTACAACAACTTATATATATGCAAGCTGTGACACCTGTCTATTTTTATAGCCACCTGTGCCCTTCCAGATTTTTCCATAATGCCACATTTCACAAGTTCTGTCTGACCAAGTTATTTTGCATCATTATCCTCTAGAAATATGTTCCCCTATGTGCACGTGTCTAATGACACCAAAATTGCCCAATTCCGTTCGGAAATAATACGTTCGGCTCTTACTAATCCGAGACCGAACATTAAACCCAACTCCAATGCAGAAATTGACAGTCTTAGAGGCTAAGTTACCGATCGGCTCCTTCAGAACATTTGTAGCCCCATGTCTCAAGTTTAATTTGCAACAAGAGTCCGATCGGTTGGAGCTACATAGCTTAAGATATCGCTAAAACACTAAAGCATTGGTAGACTGTCTCAACCGGTCTGTTCCCTGTACCAAATCATCACTGTACCAAATCACCCCTTTCAATTTAATATCAGAACCGATCACTCATTCTTTCTCAATTCAATATTAAAACCGATCGATATTCAACTTAGGAATCAAACGCTTTAAAGATCAGGTCGGTCAGGGGTCAAACAAGTTAAGGGAGGTTGGCCTGCGCTTGCTCGATCGATCAGTCAATCCTCGCTTGATCGATCGGCCCGTGCTCACTCGGTCGGTCAGCCAAAAGATCGCAAGTCGATCAGCCAATCAGAGGTCGATCAACCAATCAGAGGTCGATCGGCCAATCAGAGCACAAAGCCAGACCAGCATCCAACTTTCCTAACTTTAGACCCAGGACTCCAAAACAAGCTCGGTCTTTAAAGCCCACATAAGGTGGCTGGTCGATCAGCTCACCTGAACAGTAACCGAACTTCGACCCCTCATAACTTTTCACTCCAATGTCCAAAATTTTCATACTTTATATCGATGGTCTACTATTTTCATGGAGACCCTAAAAACAATTTCTTGCTTTGCGAGGGTCAACAAGTCGCTCGACAACATCACTTTTTCAATCGATCGGGACTGGACTAATAAATCACCACCGATCCCTCGGGGTCTCACATATACCCGGAAGTCACCAATGAATGCATGTCCCCCTTTTTATGCGAACACCCTCAATACTTATGTGCATATATGCCAACGTGACATTATCTTCAATTCCTATGGGTGCTCGCATGTACTGAAATTTCGGATCCTAACTCTTTATTATGGGGGCGGGATGTTACAATTGAGGTTTTGAATTAACATTTTTTAGCCACATATGAGGAAAGACATAGAGAGTGTGTGTGAAAGATGTGTTATATATAGGCAAGTCAAATCTAGAGTGCAACCCTATAAATCATACATGCTTTACTTATATTCAAATGGATCATAGTTAAATTTTTTGATAAATTTTACTTTGGGTGTATTTAGGTCTAGAAAATATATGGATTTAGTTTTTTTAGTGGTAGATAGGATTTTTAAAATGTCACATTTCATCATATTTCTTAACGAATGATGCATCCTACATTGTTGAATTATTTTTTAATAAGATTGTTAGGTTGTCTGGAACTTATATAACCATTATTTCATATTGGAATCAAGTTCTTGAGTTATTTTTTTAAAACTTTGTGGAGAAATTTCGAAATTTTAGTTGCTACTTTCTACAACTTGTTATCCACAAATCATGATCAAACTATTAGTAAAATCTTAAAACCTGAGAAGAG
>JANKOD010000191.1:1957610-1969195 GCA_026284645.1 Erythroxylum acuminatum
AATAAATATATGTGGATATATTTATTGGGCTAGATTGAATTAAGTTGTCGGGCTTTTATTATATAAGATATAATATGGGCCGAAACTTATTGGTCTTCAATAATTCCTAATAAGAATAGGGATTAGGTTTTCTCTGTAAATAGAGAAGCTTATGTCTCATTAGGTGTGAGACGAAAACCCTAGCCACCTCCGACAGAAAGATTGTAAAAAAAGTTTTTGGACGTGCTAGCACACACTAGCTGCTGCCCGGATTGTTCATCCTCGTGTGGATACCGGTAGAGGACATTCGCGCATTACAGTGTCTACAAATATGAAAAGAAACAAATACCAATCCGCGTCAAGAGGTAATTTCGTACACATTATAGTTTTCGGTTATACTTCTTGTTGTATAATATGGTCCATTCCGCTGCGTATTGTGAATAACACCTAACCCATATACAACGGGAGAAGATTGAGGAGTTGCTGTGCAAGGGACATATTAGGGAGAGCATGAGTGCACGTGTAGTTCCAACCTTGCTAACTCTAAAGTCAGGCCGTTAATAAAATTACTATTGGTTATTGGTTTCCTATTTCGTGCCTGGATGACATGCTAGATATGTTGTAATAGCCAGTTTTTCAAATTGAGGGATTAGACCCTAGACTATTACATAGAAGCTATATCATTGAAAATTCATGAATTGCATTTCATTCACATGCATATCAATAGCATACACACATGAATTATGATTTAGTATACATTGCAAAGAATGTATATGCACTCAATTGACTTATTCCGGAATATGAAAAGGTTAAAATGATCATGATGTGAAATGTGTATTGTTTATGTTTTGCATTTTGGTGTGATTGATTACAAGTAGTAAATTTGGAATTAATTTGGTACAATTGAAAAATTGATAAATTAAAATGTACATTTGGTCTAGGAAAAATTTCAAGTGATAAAACAAATGGATACATGAAAAATTAGGATGATTAAGCTTATGAATAAGTGACATTTGGCATAGATGAATAAGTGACATTTGGCATAACTAATTAATTGACAAATGGCATTGATCACCAAGTGACAAATGGATTAATAATTAGGTGACATTTGGTGGCTTAGGAAGATGATAGGTGGCTAGCATGCTTAAGGACACATGTTAATCCAAATTAATGACACCTTGCACCTAGTTGAATTAAGCAAGTGCTATAAAGTTTATGTTGTGTCCCTCTTCTTTCTTGCTTCACTCCACCGAAACCTACATCCATCTCCTAGCTCTACATTTTTGGTTTAAGTCTTCTAAATTGCTACACCAAAATTCATGCTTTTACCCTCACAAAGTTAGGTAAAGAATCATAGCATAGTTGTTCTTGTTATAGCCTTTGATCCTAGCTAAAATCCAATCAATTCTCACCTTGAATTTGTGATGATTTTTGCATGCATGGAGAACTGAATTAGCTTGATCTTTGAGCTAGACAAGTAAGTAAAAGATTGATATTTTTGGTATGTTATAATAGAGAATTTATGATGATGAAATTGAGATGAATTGTATATGATATTGATGATGAATTGTGCTGAAAATTTCTGCATAAACTTGGATACTTTTCTGTTGTGTTCTTGATTTATAAACAATAGATTATGAATTGCTTTACGAATGAATTAGATTAGGATTTGAGGTATAACGAAGGCGAATTTATGTTAAAGATAGGTGCTAATATAATGATCTTGAAATGGTAACAAAACTAGGATACATGATTAATGGCGAATGATAGTTTCTGTTTTAATTTTGATGTGTGAAAGATAATGATTTTTGAGTTGTCTAATCAATGATTTTTAAATTGGGTTTGGAGATGAATTTGATAAGGGATTGAAGCTGATGTTATCCACTAATGATAAACAACTAATTTTACCAAACATCTTTCTTAAATAGCTGATGTTAACTGCTGGTCAAATCAGTTGATAACATTAGCTATCAGCTAATCGCTGATAGAATCAACTAATAGCTAATGTAATCTACTCTTTGTTAAACATGGCCATTATATAAAAAATTCTATTAAAATTTTATTTTTGTAAGAATTATTCATATCCTTTTCTTTTTCTTGACATTTAAGACCTACGATGATCTATTCCAATCACGTACATGCAAATCCTAATCGAGGAAAAAGACATGAGCAGTGTGGCTTTTGTACTGCTTCTTAGCAATGCATTATTGGAACACCTTCGTGTTACAAGGATGCCCATGCATGGTAGGGGTCACATGAAAAAGGTAGTGTTGACGATATAAAATTTTTCGTAATTTTATTTATTTTAAAAATATGTTTCTTTAAAAATATTTTACGATATTAAAAACTTTAAAGAAATTTTTTATTGATTATCTGTCAAGTTATTTTAAATATTTTAATTTAATGAGTTTACAAACTTCATTACATACACAATAATCAATTCTACCATAACATCTAATTTGATAAATTCTTAACAATATATCTTATCTAAATTCAATTAATATTATAATAATTTTAATTAACAATTAATTTTAAAAATAAAAATTATAATAAATATAATCATTTTTTAATTATATTAGAAGATATAACGCTTTAAAAAAAGTTATAAAAATAGTAGTCTATTAATTATAATATATTACCAATCTTTTTTTTTGTTGGTACAAACTAACTACACATCTTTTAGTTTATTAAGGCCTAATTTTAAAGGGATCAAATCTTCTATTTCAATTATAATATTTTTGTCATATTTTATTAAATCTAAATATCTAATCCACATATTTATAGAGACCTCGTATTAATATATAGATAAAATTTAATAAAAATACACCTAAAACAGAACAACTACGACTGGATAGCAACAACTTTGAAATTGCAAAAAGAATAATTAATTTTATTGGCGAGTTCATGACAAAGTCTTGATAAATCCCAAGCTCACGACACCATATAATAATATCTTGGAAAATGAATAGACTAGAATCAGGACTCAGGACATTAATTGTGTCAGTGACCCTTCAAGTTTGTAACTATCATAACGTAATAATACTGGCAGACAGTCAAGCGCCAGTTTTAAGCTGCCAGCCTTCACAATTATTACTTTCTAGATATCATTGGGTAGGACAGGCGGCTGATGTCTCGCCGGTTCGCTTGCTTTGCTATTTGTTAAATAATGTCAAAAAAAAAAAAATGTCTTAAAAATTGGAACCAACCTTAACTAAAAAAAATACAAATTTAAAATTTAAAAAGATTTAATTAATATTAAATTATTATAAAATTTATTAAATATTAAATAAAATTAAAAATGTTAAAATATGATGAGAAAGAGATTGTTCTTACTTATAAAAAAAATTAAAGTTTAATTAAGAAAGAGATTGTTAAATGAAAATTAATTAATTAATTTTAATTTATAAGAACATATTAAGTTACTAAAATTAATAAATTAATCAATTTTTAACAACAAGAGTTATTAAAATAAATCGAACGAAAAATTAAATGATTTAAAATTTTTATGATTGAACGGATTAAGTTTTTTTATCATTAGTGATATATATCAAGTGAAAAAAATCATTAATTTTGAATTAATTTGATACAATTTTCATAATTTGTTATACTTAAAAAATTGTTTTTCTTAATCGAATTTAATTATTTTAATTTAATTTAATTAAACTTAAATTTCAAATTCTACATTTCAAAGTTTTCTAATGAACGGACAAGATGATGTTGAAGTTTGGATTCATTTACGAATTTTAAAATTTTGTAATTTATATGTGCAAATGAGTTTAGTGTGATGAGATTAGTGGTAGATGCGTCTAATCTTAACCTAACCAATGCATTTGTTTTTAGTGGTTTGTTATTAATTAGTGGTGGATCATACAATCTTTGCCTTCTTTTCATAAGGGATTAATTAATGGTAATTGCTAATAATGAGTTAGGATTGAGTTGACCTATATTTAAGACGATTTGGATTAAAGTAATATTATTTTAAAATAAATAATTAAAATGATATTATTTTAATGTAATTAACTAAAATAATATAATTTAGTTTCAATTTGATTGAATTTTGTGCTACTTCAATTTGATCGAAGTATATTCCAATTTTCAACTTATTGGTATGTTTAAATATATGAAAAATAGCTTAAACTAAATAAAAATTAATAAAATATTATTTATATTCCAAATTCTAGTAAATTTCTTTTCCTTCTTTATTAATAACTCTTCTTCTTCCATTTATCAACAATTGGTGGCAATCTCGTACATATTTTAAATAAGATCAGATCCTCTCTTTCGATTAACCAGTCCCTACCTTATTTTATTAAATTTTATCTATACAAACGTGTTAACAAAATTAAGTGACACAAGGTTAGAATACCCTAATAAGAACAAAGTGCTCCATCCGGTCTTAAATACCCTATTCTAAATCAATCACTTTCTATAATGTTAATTTTATGCCTTTTTATGTGTATATATTTGCAACCAAATCATGTAATGTTCCCATATCCTTGTATTAGTAAGAGCACTATCCTAAGAGTAGAAAATTATTTCTAGTTCTTCTAACTTCCTCCAAAACCATGGCTTCAAAGCTCATCTTCACCCTTATTTTACCTGTTCTCCTCTCAACTTTAGTGATAGTTAACTTCTTCTCTCAAGCGTCCCATGTGTTGGAAAGCTATTCCGGTAACCAAATTGGTCTACTCGAGACTGTTCCTCTTGTGGGTAGTGCCATAGGACCTGAAAGTTTCGCCTTCGATCCACTTGGTGGAGGGCCGTACACTGGAGTCTCCGATGGACGGGTTGTGAAATGGCTAGAACATGAACGACGGTGGACGGATTTCGCCACAACTTCGCCTACCAGGTACATGCATGCATACACCGAACTTATCATCAACTTCAAACAGTTTTCACGAAGAACACATAATGCATATATATGTTTAAGATATTAACTTGGTCATTTTTGTTTGATCAAAATGGTTTCAAATTCTGATGAAATTCTTGAATTTTCCATTAAGTCACAGACGTATTTGTTTAGGATTGATTGATGTTAGAACAGGAAGAAGAAGTTAAGGTGGTGCATTGGGAATGAAGGGCATTTACTAGTTCCTGTTGTTACTTAGCTTTCTAAGAAGAATAAGGACACATGTTTGTCTTCTTTGAACCTCTTTGAGGATGGTTGTCTTCTTTGAACCTCTTGCAAAACCATCCTGAAATAGGAAAAAACAGAGTCCTTGTCAACTATTCATTGTGTAGACCCTTCCTCCCCATGTGTCCAGCCTCTTAAGCACTATTAGCCAAGTGTCGATTTCGGGGGGATTGTTATCACAATTTATTTAAATTAGGATATGTTGTAATTGTCCACAAATTATAGTATACTTTGTAATTTTCATTTTAAAAGTTTGATTGGTGTCTTTAATTTTCTTATTTTCTTTTCTAAAGTAGGCAAGAGACAAAACACTGAAATGAGATGAATTGAAATTTAGATACGGATATTATTTTTAAGAGTGACAATAGATCGAGCTACACTTCGGCCTAGTCACTGCTGTTAGGGCTTAGGTCTAAAGCAGTAGGCCTCAGTCTTACCAAACCTTAAGTAGTTTGGTCGGACTAAAGCTATTTTTTTAATTTAAAATATAAAAATAATGTCTTTTTTTTTTGCAAAACGACATCACTTTAATTATATGTATCGAGTCAAGTTAGTCGACTCAATTTTTTGCAAAAATTAAGTTTAAAATAGACTCGAGGCTTGGTCAATCCAATTTTGATCCGTTGATTTCGGGATAAGTTAAGGTTGGGGTCGGGATTAGACCAATTATCATCTCTTATTGCTTTGAACAAGAAAGAAAGATTGACAGGTAGCTAAGAAATTGTTCTAACATTATCGATGTTTATATTATATCTCTAAGTTTAGGGAATAAAAATTATAGATTTTTCCATTTAAAAATTTTAGAAAATTTTTCTAATCTTTAAATCTTTTGAATTTTTTATAGTTTTCAATTAAAAAATTCTTTTTACTCAAATATAGATTAAAAATAAGGACTAAATGAATGATAAATAAACACAAAAATCACTTACATGTATCTTAATTAAAATTTTAAACTCGACCTAAATAAATTAACCTTGAATTAAACTAATACTTTAAAATAATTATAATAAATTATTAATTTAGTTCGAATAAAATTTTAGAATTGGACTAATTCACATATAAGAAACATTAAATTGGTTGATATGCTATATTTACATCACATACGTTGTCATATTTTAACTAAAGTTTAAAAGGAAAATTTTATGGAAAATTATAAATTACAAATATTTAAAATTAAATTTAGAAAAGGTAAACTAAAGATGAGTTTTATGTCATGATAAACTACTTGTTTATTCATTTAGTACGTATCAGAACATCTTTTTTGCTAATTCGATCGAGTTTGACGTACAGGTCTCTTATTTAGTGTAGAGTATCTAATTGACGTGATTTGTAAGCTATTGCATTAATTCAAAGATTTACCCAGTACGCATATAAGAGTAGCGACTACGAGTTTCTCCTAAAAAAAAAGTAATAAGACATCTTGAGGGTTGATCGTTATTATAAGAAGTTGATTGGTGAGAAAATTGTTTATGTTGTTTCAAAGTTAGAACTTGGTCCACAATTCAAATACCAGAAAATGAGACATCATATAGCCCTCTACTTTGAATTGGTCGGTTAATTTACAACCGTTGATTTGTTCTGTCGACTTCACTAATCGTACCGCATGCAAAGGTTGTCCATGTCTCTATTAATTATTTGATATTACATTGCTTAGAATTGCTCTTATCATTCAACCACAAATTGCCTCCACTTTATCATATCCTCTTTGAATCAAAGACCCTTTTTCTTCTTTAGTATAGACATTGCAAATTAATCAACTTTTTAAAATAATAATTATAATGTAAATGAGTTTATTGTTAGAAAAAAATAAAAGATAATCAATTTAGTGATTTTTATAATCATCATGTTTATTATAGATTAAAATACCTTTACATACTATAAATTTTTTTATTGATGTGAAATGATAATTTAAATTATGTTAATTATAATAATTGCAAGATATGTCCATTTCACATTTTTCTAGTTTGTTTAAGTAATTAATGATATGATTTGAATAGTTAATTTTATTCGAAATATTTTTCAATTTCCATAAAGTTATATTCTTGTATATAAAGGTTGGCCTGGACAGCCTGAGCCTTATCCCAGCTTGATACCCATTTTTAGAAAAATTGGGCCCGAGATTTGGCTCAAGATCCAGTCAACTCGGGCTGAGTTTGGGCAGTTTGAACCTTATCTCAACATGATGCCCATTTTTTAGAAAAATTGGGCCCGATAATTGACTCAAGATCCAGTTAACCCGAGCTGGGCTTGCTAATTTTTTGGGCGGGCCGATCCAGGCCTAATTGCCATCCTTAGTTATAGAAACTCCCTAATATTCTACTCCTAATGAGAGATATGCTTTATTTTAACAAGGATATAAAAAATAAATTCACATAAAATACAAGATAAAAAAGAAGTGATTTTTTAGGGAAAATAAATGCCTAAAAATATTTGGCTATTTTTGAATAGGGATGGCTGCGGAGGACCAAATGATCATCAACCAAGGGAGCACATCTGTGGCCGTCCACTTGGTTTGAAATTCAACGTAAGCAACGGTGATCTTTACATCACGGATGCTTACATGGGACTGCTGAAGGTGGGGTCTCAAGGGGGCTTGGCCACTAGGATTGCGACACACGAACAAGGCCTTCCTTTGGCATTCACCAATAGTTTGGACATTGATCAATCGAGCGGTGCTGTTTATTTTACAGATAGCAGTTCACGATACCATAGACGGTATGCCAGACACTCTATCCCTACCCTTCATTCTATTTACCATTAATTTTGCATCACTATTATGATTAGTAATTAAAATCATGATAAAGAAGATTATTTGTAATTATATATACATTATTTTTAATTATAGTAATAAGCTAATAAATAGGGTGACAATTTAGTAAGGCCATCAATTTAAAATTAATAGATCAAATTCGATTTCTAATCAGATTTAGGCTTTGATTTAAACTTGACAATATTTTTAAACCGAAAAATCGTAGAAAATAGTTAAAATCGGGTGGAACAATTTGAAATTAACGGATTAAATTAAATTTGATTAGACTAAGGTACTAGAGCTTTGATTGCAACTTAAAACTTGGATTGCAACAACATTTCAGGAACTATATCTCAGTCATACTGAGTGGTGACAAGTCAGGAAGGTTAATGAGATATGACCCAGAAAGCCAAGAAGTGAATCTACTTGTAGGCAACCTCTCATTCCCAAATGGAGTAGCTCTAAGCAAAGATGGAGACTTCATTTTGTTAGTGGAAACCACAAACTGTAGAGTTATGAGATACTGGCTAAAAGAACCAAAAGCTGGAACTCTTGAAGTCTTTGCTCAATTACCAGGTTTCCCAGATAACATAAAGAGGAGTCCAAGAGGAGGGTATTGGGATACATTCAAGAAAAGAGAAGGTTTTGGACTTGGTCCTCTCTCATCCATGGATTGGAAATGCCTTGCTCAAACTTCCTATTGATGTAATGAAAGCTCATGCAGCTTTGGCCAAGTTCAGAGGGAGTGGTTTGGCAGTGAGGTTGAGTGAGGAAGGTGAGGTTTTGGAAACTTTTGAAGACAGACATGGGAAGGGATTGATGTCTATAAGTGAAGTTATGGAGAAAGATGGTAATTTGTGGATTGGTTCAGTGACTTCACCATTTGCAGCTAGGTATTACATATGAGATAAATAAGAAGTGGCATCAGGATTTGCAGAAAAAATGGATTATTGAATATATGCAATGTATATATATATATATATATATGACGTAATGGTTTAATATGTTTATTAATAAAAAATGGCATTGCATTCCATATATTTTTAATATTTGTTTTTCCTTAATTATGCAAGTATAAGATGAAATGCTAAATGTTAATTAATCTTGAAATTAATTAAGGTCCAGAACATCTAATCTTACTTTAACACATGGGCCTGAAATGGCAACAACAACATTATTTTTCCTTAATCTTTACTCTTGATGTGATTTATAGGCTGTAACTTAAGCAACCGAGATAAACATGGCAGAACTTATCTCCAGATCATTCTTAAACATTAACAGTTGACCTTTGACCTTTGACCTTTCAGGGCTGTACCAACTGGTGTTGTATGTTTTAAAAATTAGCTTGAAAGTAAAACTGTCAAGATAAGAGATTTAAAATTTAAAAAGTTTAACTGTTAATGTTAAAAAAGTTTAACTGTTAATGTTAAAAAAGAAACTGTTAAATAAAAATTAATTAGTTTATTTTGGTTAAAAAATCAATTAATTTATAAAAATTGACTGATTAATTTTTTATAACAAGAGTTATTAAAATAAATCGAATTGAAAAGTTAAAACTAAACAAAAAATTAACTAGTTCAAAGTTTTTATAATTGAGTCGACGACCCAGTTTGATTTTTCAATCATAACCTTAGAACGTGTTAATATTGATTGGGTTTAATTAATTGGTTAATTTACAATTATTTGTTTGTAAATAATTATTTAAAGGACATAATTTATGATTATTATACACATTCCATCATTTAATTAGTGCACTTTGAAACGTAACCAAGTGACTCCACTATCATTAAAAAGGAGAACAGTTGACCTTAATGTAAAAGTCTAATATTCATGTGCTTACTTATCCAATTATGCATCACAATAGGCTTAGATTTAGATCCTATCTGATTTTTTTAAAATTTGAATTTATATTAAAATGGAAAATATTATAATTAAATTGAAAATATTATAATTTTAAATAAAATTTAATCTAATAATCAAAAAAATATTAATTCTTAAATAAAAATTATTATTTATTTTAATAAAATAAAATAATTTAAAAACCAAACGACCCTAATGTTTCATCATTTACACATCATAGTGTCTTGGAAAAAATCATTTTGTGGGATATTGATGAAACAGGACAGTTCTGCCGTCACTCCTCGTCATCAGGATAAGCCAAACGATGGTCGTTTCATACCCTATTAGTCCAAGCTTTTTTAGATACAAACCCTTTTTTACATGTATACCAAGAAGATACATGTAGTTTCTTTGAGATACAAACCCTTTTTTATATGGTTTTATTAATTTAAAATTATTATTATTATTGTTTTAAATTTTAGACAAAGACTCATAACATTCAAATCATTAAAAAAAAGATGTACTAATTCTTTGTTAAAATTAATTTAAGAATAATTATAAATTTTCTATTATATATTAAATAATTAATCACGTAATAATTTATATTATAATAATTCAGTATAAATTTAATAAAAAGGTTTTTAAATATATCTATATTTTAAAATAATTTAACATTAATAAAAATATTTTAAAAGTCAAATAATAACATTTTTGTACCTTTTTTCAACAATTATTGTTAGAAACTAGAGAATTATTTGTTTGATTAATCTGAATTCTAGGTCAATTTTTTTTGAGTAGACCCTAATAATTTAAATTAATTCGATTAAATTGTTAAACTAATATAATATTTTATTTAAAAATCAACCAAACTTTAAATTTAGATCAAACAATTCAAACCCAAATTAAAATAAAAAATTGAACTATTTAACTTAAGTTCGTATAAAAATAAAAAAAATTCAACCTAAATTCATCTCAACCCATTATCAACCCTAATAGAGTCTAATGTTGTTCCAAACATTTTATAGGCACTTATTAAAGTAAAAAAAAAACCTCTATTTTATCTCTTTTTATTCTTTATAAATATTAAAAGTGGATCCTTGTAAAAAACATAATAAAACAAAATAAGGGCAAGTTAAGAGTAGGACCTGAGCAGGCGTCCTTCTTCCTTGCCCAGGCATACCTCATAACATCCAAAACTTGCAAAGACAATCTAAAACTTTATATATATATATTCTATCCTATCCCCATTGTATTGGTAAATGCCATAACTTTTAAGTTTTCCCCACTTATCACTCCATCTTTAGTGTAGCACAAGTTCCTTTCAACATTCTTGCCTTATCTTGTAGCAATCACACAGGACATGTCAAGCTCCAAACTCTGTATGCCTTTCAATTTTAGGAAAGCGGGGTCATGTTGGACTTTTGCTTATCTTCCAAAGTCTAGTCCTGACCAAGAACACAGAATTTGTGGTTTGTGCTTCAGCTTCATTTGCATCCTCATATCACTCTTGTGGCTTGAAACTGGCTTTGGACCTGTTTTTCTACGTCCTTTCTATTTCAGGGAAAGTAGAGATTGACATCAATTGAAGTTTCTAACAAACGATCATTATAAGAAATAGTCATTTTATCATTACTTCTCGTCTTAATATATACATTTAAACAAAATATCGTGTTGAATCAGATCGAACTCGTCAAAATAATATCGTTTTAAGAAAATTATCAAAATAACATTTTTTATGTTGGGACCCGTTACCGGAACCCAACCTCGAAGCACAAACTTAACGAACATCAATGAGAGAACGGAAGCAACACGAAACAAAGAATGGAAACGTATCGACAATCGAAGGATCGAAAGCGAAACGGAAGCAATTTAAGGATATCGAAT
>JANKOD010000191.1:1969295-1983137 GCA_026284645.1 Erythroxylum acuminatum
TTGCAGGGGATGGGGGCTTCGAGCCCTGCCAGGCTGGGCCTGTTGCCTCTGGACCCAGGGTCTGGGACCCAACATTTTATATTCCAAGTATATTTTCTTTTTACCTTTTGTTAATACTAAATTGCCTTTTTTTCCCCCCTCTATTGGAATAATAAATTAAAAATTAATATAATCCAATCGTAGACTTATTTAAATGTAGTAGATTCCAAGTAACTTACAAGATGGTCATTGCTTAAGAATTAAATAGGTTGTTACGATAAGGAAAGGCCTCTTTGACTTGTTCTTCCTTGGACTTTGGGTGGATGATCACATTCTTGTCATAATCTGTAAATTTTTTTATACCCTGTCACAATTTCACGATGTTTGCTTTTTTTTTTTTTGGGTTACAACTAGGAGAAACGAAAATTACCTCATAAAAGAAATACCACATGTATCAGCCCACGTAATTAAGGAGAGAACTTCAGGAATCTCATCCCAAACTTAAAAATTTGAAACAATGCCATGACCTCACGATGTTTGCTTTAGGCAACTCTTTTTGAGCTGCAAAATTGACATACCCAAAGTTCAAGTGGCATTTGTTTTGTTCCCTTTTAACCTAAATAAGGATTAAATACACCAAATTTCTTATATTTTTTATTTTAAGGATGATTATCTACTTTTTTATAAAGTTATTTATTTATTATGTAAGTTTTTATTAAGAAATGGAGGAACTCGTAGTCTCTATCATTTAGATGCGCACCAGATAAACCTTTGAATTAATGCAATAGCCTGCAAATTACGCTAATTGAGTACTTCGCACTAAACAAGCCCTGTACGACAGGTTCGATCAATATTTATTTTTCTTAACATCATTTTAGAATTATAAATGATAAAATTTTAAATATAGTAAAAAAGACATATAATTAAATAATAATAATTTTTAAATATAAAAATTAAAATAAGTAATTAAATTACAACTAAGACCATTATAAATAACCTAATAATAATAATGAAGAAAAAATACAACATAATTTATTTCTCTTTTCTTAACACTTTATTAGAGTAGTCCAAAAGTTTTACAATAACAACAACTTAGTAAAAATCACGCTGATATATAAATTTGAAAAGGTCTAATAGTATGTATCTTTACCCTCAAACATAACACAAAAGTTTTACACTGATAAATTTATTAATTAATCGGTAAATTTATGTGATTAATCAGTTTTTATAAACCAAAATAAACTAATTAATTTTTATTTAATAGTTTATTTTTTAAATAAACTTTAAATTTTTTATAGGTAAGGATATCATTCCTCAATTATTTTTCAAAATTTTTAATTTTATTTTATCTCTAACCAGTTTTATGACGGTGTAATAACGGTTGAACATTTTAAACCTTAAACCATACATAGATGATCTATTATTTGAAATACAAAAAGGAAGTGTTTAATAAAAAATATTCTAAATTTTTTTTTTTGTAATTGTTAAATGATCGTTTCACCACAATAACTTAAGCTATTGTGTGATACCAACTTAATTGGTTTTATATATTCATTAACACACACCCTCAAGTAAAAGCCTTTTGGACTTAGAAACTTGCACAGGCTCACTCTACCTTGTGCTAAATAATAGGTGGGTGGTAAGATTTGAACTCACGAACACTTGATCACAAAGGCTCTGGTACCATATTAAATGACTGTTTCACTACAATAATTTAAGCTGTCGTGTGAGACCAACTTAATTAATTTTATATATCTACTAACAGTTATTGTACAAAAATTGGAGCTATTATAGTCCCTCCATTTTTATTTTAAAAAAATTAATTTGTTAATAATATAATTTAATATCGAGTGAGACGAAGTGCCATAACTGCTTCCGTTGAATGCCATGGGACTGCTTTCGTTTGCTTCCCTCACAACTTTGGCGATGGAGTCAGCTAAAAGGTACCTAATACTTACCATTATTTACAAGTAAGACTCGATATTTAAAAAATTGGACATGAAATTAATCCATTGCTATAAGAGATTTAAGGTTTAAAAACATTAGTGGCTAATATAAAATTAAATAAAATTAAAAATCTTAAAATATGATTGAAAGATATTAGTTAAAAAAGAGATTATTAAATAAAAATTAATTAATTAATTTTAATTTATAAAAATTTATTAATTAATAAAAAATGATCAATTAATTAATAAATCGATCAGTTTTTAACAAATTTATTAAAATAAATTGAATCGAAAAATTAAAAATCGAACCGATATAATAAATATTTTTGATCATTGGTGAGAATCACCTAATTTAAGCTTGAACAAAATAAAAGATAAACCACAATCTTGGCAAATATCACGAATATAGAGTAATTATTTTATTGGTTATTTAATCAAAGAGATTGAAATTAGTCAATTAGTCAATTATCAATGTAAGTATTATTATATAATCACTTAATTATTTTAATGAAAAATAAAAAATAAAAGAAATGTAACCGAAGTTAACTTCCATAAATTTATACGTCCTCTCACTTGAATGTGAAGAAAAACAAAGATGGCGACAAGAACTAAACTAGCAAGAGCTCTCTCCTCGCTTGTTAACAATGTTAATGGAGCTCGGAGTCTGATGAGATCCGGGCCAATCTCAAAAGGGTTGGCGCCATTTTCCTCGTCGACGGCAGCGGCGATAGTGAGGCAGGATGTGGTAGTGGGTGGCTCAAGGGGAGTGGGGTTGGAGATATTAGGTGTTAAGGATTATGAAGATTACAGAAGGTCCTTGTATGGTGATATCACCCATAAGGCTTTGCTTGTTGATGCTGTTGGTACTCTTGTCGTTCCCTCTCAGCCTATGGCACAGGTAAATGGACATGCAATGTCTATGCTCTCGGGTATTGTGTGTTTCAACTGTCTCTGGTTTTGCATGTTCTGTTTTTTTGGTTTTTTTCATGTCTTGGGTTGTGTTTTTATGCATTGATTGAACACTGATCTTGTAAAGATTATTGCTTTTGCTGAAAAGTTATGGTTTTGATCAATGAGATAATTTGGAAAGTTGTAAATTTTATTCACTTTTTGGGATCATCTGGTTCATTTAAAGAATTGAAGTAGATGAATTTGTTCTGTAAATGAATGTACTTGATGAATTTTCTTCTTCTTCTTCTTCTTTTCTGGGTTATTGTTGCAGAAAGTTTGTGTATTGTAGAATTATAAAAGTAAAATTTAGTCAGTCATATTAATTGCTTTCAATTTCTCTTCTTCAGATATATAGACAGATTGGGGAAAAATATGGGGTTGAGTACTCAGAGGATGAGATACTGAACAGATACAGGAGAGCCTATGGGAAGCCCTGGGGCCAATCTCGTCTCAGGTCTGTTACTGCATTTCCCTTTCAGTTTGACTCTGTGTTGTAGTGAAATTAAAAGTTCTTCTTTTTCCATGATATTTCTATGTCATATTTACATGTTCTTGCGATTTCTGATTGTTTTTTTCTAGACCAGAAAATGAAAATTATGTTCATTTCTTTGTGTTTGGAATCTCGACTTTTAGATTACTTGGTTTTCAGTTCACATGTTTTCCTTGGAATCTGAAATTTTATTGCCCTCTAGTGCTTTACCCTTGAATTATATAAGTTCCTTCTGTGACCTGAGCAGTATGCTTGTGCTGTCTCGAGATGTTAATGAATGAATTACTACTTTTCAATATATAAATTCGATAATGGCAAAGAAAGAAAGAGGATTGAATCAACAGAGTACATGATCTACTCAGATCTATGAAATTTATGGGAAGAACAAATTGACCGAACTAGTGTGGGAAGTGATTTGAGAGTGCCTCAAATTGCTTCTCATTCAAATTGTTTGGTCATGTTATACTTCCATAAATTGTTGGAAGTTTCAATGAGAACAAAAGGGCGCTAGTCGTTGAATATGTCAATCAAGATCTTCCTCAGATCTGTCAATCTAACTACACCTTGTAAAAGTGTATATTATCCGTATCGCACCAGACAATTTTGGCTCACGCAAACGTGTTTAAGATTAACTATTTGCTCCAAAGACGTTTGATTTCTTGAGCCATATTTCAAACAGGGGATATGATACAATTTTCAAACAGCAATTGAAAACTTTTCAGTTCTTCAGTTTTCTTTGATGAGATTTTGTTTTTACTGATTAAGATCAGTAGCCATGAAGTCTACTTTCTCATACTAGTTTGTTTCAGATATGTGAATGATGGGAGACCCTTCTGGCAATATATTGTTAGTTCCTCCACTGGCTGCTCAGACTCTCAGTACTTTGAAGAACTTTATGACTACTATACCACTGAAAAGGTATGGTTTGATTCTGTACCATGAATAGTCTTCTTTTCTTTAATTTATTGCAGAGTACAAACATTTACGTTGTGTGTATCCTTGTTATGGTAAAGGCTTGGCACCTCTGTGATCCTGATGCCGAAAAAGTATTTACATCTCTTCGAAAAGCAGGTGTAAAATTGGCTGTTGTGTCAAACTTTGACACTCGGCTTAGACCTTTGTTACGGGCTTTAAAATGTGATCATTGGTTTGATGCAGTGGCAGTTTCAGCTGAAGTAAGTCTACTCTTCTACTCTCCTTTGATTGCTACAGCCCCAATTGCAATTCTCACTTTGAATCAAGAGAGTTTTGATTGTTTCGAGTCAAATTAAGTAAACATAGTCAAAATATGTGCAGCTGTTGGTAACTTTCATCTCATTTGATTGATTTATTGATTCATAAGAAGTCTTATTGTCTTGGGACTCATCTGAAAGACACTGAAAAATGTTCAATTCTAAGTTAGTTTGCTTGCAAAATCATCTTCATCTTTTCCTCTCCCCCTTCCACAGGTTGCAGCAGAGAAGCCAAATCCTACGATATTCCTCAAAGCTTGCGAGCTGTTGGGGGTAAACCCGGAGGATGCTTTACATGTAGGTGATGATAGAAGGAACGATATATGGGGTGCACGTGATGCAGGCTGTGATGCTTGGCTTTGGGGAAGTGATGTTCACTCCTTCCAGGAGGTAACCATTCTATGTTCCAACTGAAAATTTTGAGAATTCAAGATTTTTTGTGATGGACATTGCTTAGATCAGATTTGTTTCGTAATATTGTCCAGTTTGTTTGTTTTTTCGATCAGGTGGCGCAACGGATAGGCGTCCAGGTCTGAGATGATCTTCATATGAATAACTCAGAGGTAGCTTTGTATATATTTACAGAGTTTAGCTTAGCTTTCAAGAAGAACTCGTATAGTGTTCTATGTTTATAGTTATGTCTGAACTGGTTTTGCCAAAATGACAAAAAGATGTACTCCTCCTACTTTCTGCACATGCAGCCCAATCTTAAACGAGTCCAGATCCCCTGTCCAATATTATGGTGTCTTATTGTATCCAATAAATCTCAGCCATTTATTTATGTGGGGTCCGCATGGGACCCGCGTGGGTCCCGCAAAATTAATGGCTGAGATTCTATGAGACAAAATAAGACAGAGTAAAACTGGACAGAAGATCTGGGGTGTACAGGTAGTGCGCATAATGTTTTGAGTGCTATGTTGGTAAAAACGTTGGGTCTGAAAAGTCAGGTGGCTAAGAGATGCAGGGTCATGGTGGCTAACGAGGAGACCGTGGACGTTACCTCTTGCTGTGAAAATCTGAAGTGGATGTATGGAAATGTTGTATCTCACACGAATGTCCTCATACTTCCGTTCATTAATTACTACACCATACTGGGCATGCATTGGTTGAGACTGTTGGGACCAATAGAGTGAGATTGTGAAAAGCTTTTTATGAAGTTCATTCACATGAGAAAGAGAGTGCATTTCCAGGGAATAAGGGGTGAAGTAGAGATGTTAGGGGCGCAGGATTGGTCTTATAACACTATCATGAAGTCTTTTGCTCTGCAACTAGAGGACAAAACATGAGATGACAAAAAGGTGGATCAGAACTCATTAACTAAGGAATAACACGAGCAACTCAAGAAGTCACTCAAAGAGTTCATAGCAGTTTTCCAGGAGCCATATGGACTACCTCCTTCTAGGCCACAAGATCATAAAATCCTGAAATTGGAAGGATCGTCACCAATTAATTGCAGGCCCTACAGATACTCTCACATGCAAAAAGGAGTCATTGAAAAATTGGTAGATGAACTGTTGCAAGCTAGATTAATTTGAGAAAGCACTAGTCCCTTTGCAGCTACTATTGTGCTAGTCAAGAAGAAAAATGGCACGTGGAGGTTCTGTGTGGATTATCGCAAACTCAATGCAATTACCGTCAAAGACAAATTTCCCATGCCATTGATTGAAGAATTGCTTGATGAGCTATATGGGGGAGCTTTCTTCTCTAAGATCGATATGAAACAGGATATCATCAAATTCAGATGGTTGTCGAGAACATCCCAAAAACTGCTTTTAAGACAATTGAGGTATTATGAGTGGCTCGTGATGTCATTCAGGTTAACACCCTCGACATTTCAGGCAACAATGAACTCTATTTTATGTTGGTTTTTTTGATGATATTTTAATTTACAATAAGACATGAGAAAGTCATTTACAACACTTGCATAACACTTTTTACAAGCTAAAACAGTGCAGATTCTTTCTCAATGGCGACAAATGTAGCTTTGGCAAGAATCACTTCGACTACCTTGGACACATTATTTCTAAGGAAGGTGTGTCGATGGATGACAAGAAGGTCAATGGTGTCCTCAACTTTCCAGTTCCAAGGAATGTGAAACAACTCCGTGGATTCCTTGGCCTTACTGGATATTACCGTAGATTTATGAATAATTTTGGCAAAATAGCTGGCCCCCCCAATTGCTGAAGAAAGATGCTTTTCAATATAATGTTACTACTTAAACAACTTTCGAAAATCTCAAGTTAGCATTGACTCAAGCTCTTGTACTTCGTTTACGAGATTTTGACAAGATATTCATGTTGGAGGTGGATGCTTTTGGCTCAGGTATTAGTGCTGTGCTTATGCAAGATCATCATCTGATTGTATATTACAATAAAACTATGGGACCATGTTATCATGCATTGTCTGTTTATGAAAAAGAACTACTTGCCTTGGTGTGTGCTCTAAAACGATAGAGCTCATATTTACTTGGACGCGAATTCATCATTTTCACGGGCCAAAAGTCTCTAAAGTATTTTATGGAGCAACCTACAACTACTGAGATGCAACTTTGGGGGTTGAGAAAATTAATAGGTTACCAGTTCTCTATTCAATATAAGAAAGACTTTGAAAATAAAGTAGCTGACGCCTTATCTGGCAAAATTACACCATCGTCACTCTCTGCATTATCGGTGGTTAACTCACCCTTGTTGGATCACGTGGAGGCTAGCTGGCAATCGAACCCTAAGTTGCAACAAATTATCCAACGATTACAAGCCATGACTTATCTAAGTACTCGATCATGGGATAATAATATACTCAAATGCAACGGTAAACTTGTAATTGGTGATGACAAAATGCTTAAGCAGCAAATGATGGAGGTATACCATAGTTCACCATGGGGAGGTCATTCAGGGTGTCATACTACTTATCAGAGGCTGTGGGAGGCTTTTTACTAGAAGGGAATGCAACAAGACGTAAGGATTATGTGAAACAGTGTATCATTTGTCAGCGCAACAAGCCAGAATTAACTAAATATCTTGGAACCTTAAAACCACTATCAATTTCACAAGGTGCATGGCAAGACATTTCACTTGATTTTGTTGTGGGATTACCTCGTCCTAATGGGAAAAGCACTATTTTTGTTGTGGTTGATCGATTCACGAAATACGCTCATTTTTTTTCTCTAAAGCAACCAATTACAACGACTTTAGTTGCTAAGAAATTTATGGATGTAGTGATCTGTCTCTGCGGTTGGCCCTACACTATCGTCTCTGATCTTGACCCAATCTTCATGTCTTTATTTTGGTATGAACTTTTCTCGATACAAGGTGTTAAACTCCTCAAATCCACAGCTTATCATCCGCAAACGAATGGCCAAACGGAGGCTGTTAACAAAGTCTTAAGAGTGTTTTTTAAGATGTGCAACAGGGGAGACCACTGGGAAGTGGGATAACTGGTTGTCTTTTGTAGAATATTGGTACATTACTAAGTACCATTTAGCCATTTGGATGACACCTTCTTGGCTTTGTATGGTTACTCTCCTAGCAGTGGTGACCTATACCTGGCAGGATCCTCTACTATAGGTTTGGTGTACAGGGAGCTTCGAACACGTGAGCAAATCTCAGCCATATTAAGGAGAAACTTAGCCAATGCTTAAGCTCGCATGAAGAAACAAGCTGATACAAAAACGGGTGGAACGTACTTTTCAAGTTGGAGACTATGTATACCTCAAGATACAACCTTATTGCCAATCGACCCTACAGAACCGAGCATTTCACAAATTGTCTGCCAATTATTATGGCCCTTTTGAAGTCATTAAAAAAATCGGAGATGTTGCTTACAAGTTAGATTTACCTCCTGAATCCAAAAATGCATGATTTTTTTCAAGCGTTGCTCCTTAAATGACACCATGGCACAAAAAACACCATCTTCTATTTTGCTTATCATGGACAAAGATGGAATAGTGGCCTTCTAACCAGAGGTTATCTTACATAGGAAAATGGTTAAAAAGAAGGGAGGTGCTGTTACAGAGGTGTTGGTTAAGTGGGCTCATGCTTCTCCGGAGGATGCTTCATGGGTTGAATACCACAAGTTTGCTCGGCAGTTTCCAAATTTCATAGCCACCGTCGACATTGCAGGTCGTCCTTGAGAGCAAGTACATTCTGAAGGGTGAGGTATTGTTGCAGAGAGTTCCAAACGCAACGTTTTATTAAAAACAACATTTTCCACTGTTACAAATTGCTATTTCATTTTTCTCTGAACTAACCTAGGAAAGGATAGAATTTGTTCCAAGATGTAGAGTTCAACCCTTCGTGATGATCAATAAATAAACTGATAGGGGCGAATTATAATATCCAACTTTGGTTATGTGCCTGTAACTTTGAAGATTTGACTACGGAAAATCGTGCAGAATCACAAGTTCAGTGCATTTTTCTTGTAGCCAAATGGCCAGCTAAAGGAGCCTTCTTTCTATTTGGAGCATTTTGTGTACACTGCAAGGAATATGCTATGGCAATGTGCAAGATGAGGCTTTATTACACTATGATGTAGCTTCTTTCCCCACTCAACCACACTCCAGTTGTTCCAAAAGTAGAGCTGCATATCTATGTGAAATAAGAGTGATCCGTTGGGCTCAAGTGCTAGTTCATCACTGCAAGATTATCTAGGATTTGGTAGAATGTGTTAAGATTTCCTGAAAGTGAATCAACACCACTTCAGTCAGTGCTTGTTGTCTTTAGAAAACCCTCCACCTGTAAGATAAAAGATTCAGAAGTAACAAATGTAAAGAGACAACACCTTATGTATAAGAAATTTATTATGTTTTAGTTCCTTATTTTTCCTGATTGTATGGTTTTCAATCGTTATTAATTGACCCAATTAGTGTGGGATGTGCTTTTAGGGGCTTTTTGTAGGAGATTTAGAGAGAAGGGAATGCACGAGATTGCAGAAGAATTTAATAGATTGAGGTAAACTGGTACTATAGATGAGCACCAAAAGAAATTTGATGAGATGAGGTCGTTGATGTTGAAAGCGATACCTATATTTCTTGAAGAGGATTTTTTTTCCAGCTTCGTAGGAGGATTGAGAGATAAACTCTAATATTTTGTCCAATTGTACAAGCCACTGGCAGTAGCTCAGAAGAAGCTAGGTTGGTGGAATTGTCCCTTGATGCAAAATTTAAAGACCAAACTACACCTGCCCTATCCCAGAAACACCAAACCTCAAACATAGTCTTGGCCCAAACACTACATAAACCTAGCCAATCTTGTAAGACAACCAATAATGCACCTGCCAGCTCCATTTAATCCAATTTCCAACCACAAAGTACAAATGTGAAGACGGAATTAGGGCAGTGCTATAAATGTGGAGACAAGTAATACTTTAGGCATGTGTGTTAGAACACATAGAAAATGAGCCTGGAAGGAGAAACACAACAGTCTGGGAAGGTAAAGAAGGTAGAAACAAAAGAGATAAGAGTGGGATGATGTTGAGATATCAAACATAACCATACAGTGGAGCCAATACACTAAAGATCGAAGGGAAGATACAAAATCAGTCCCTAACAATATTAGTGGATAGTAGAAGCACTTAAAACTTTCCTGATGAAAGAACTACTAGTTTATTGAAATGTATGATTGTATAAGCAAATCCATTATTTGTCACGGTGGCTAATAGTGATAAAAGGGTTAGTGCGGATAAATGTTAAGCTTTTTCTTGGCAAATACAGGGGCATGAATTCTCAACCAATTTGAGAATCTTGAGTTTGGAAAATTGAGATATAATTTTGGGGCTAGATTGGTTAGTTAAATACTATCCATTTATGTTTGATTTCAAGAATATGAAGCTTTCTTTTAAAAAAGAAGGAAAACCTATGGAATTGCAAGGGATGACAAGAACTAGTCTAGGAGAGTGCATGCTGACGAATGAGAAATAATTGAGTTGGGAGTTGAAGGCTGTCATAACTAGATTTGAGACCACATCACATTTGTTGGTGCAGGAAAGGTTGTTTATATATGTCAAACTAGGATCATAATTACCACTACCACTCAAAACCTTGATATAACATTCCCAAGATGTTTTCCAAGAACCTATAACATTACCACCCAATCGGGAGAGTGACCATGTCATACCCCTTAAGCCTAACACTATCCCAATCAGCATAAGACCATACAGATACTCCTATTACTAAAAACTTAAGATAGAAAAATTGGTGAGTCAAATGTTGGAATAATCCCTCATTCGACCTAGTCATAACCCTTATGCCTCTCAAGTTTTAGTTGTGAAAAAACAGGATGGATCATGAAGGTTTTGTGTTGATTATAGGAACTCAAATGAAGCTATAATTAGGGATCAATTTCTAGTCCCTCTAATTGATAACTTACTTGATGAGCTTCATTATGCTAAGTGCTTTTCCAAGATCGATTTAAAGGCTGGCTACCATCAAATTCAGATGGAGGAGGAGGATGCCTACAAGATTATCTCACATTAAGGAGATGATGAATTTTTAATGATGCCCTTTTGCCTTACAAACACAACTACCAATTTTCATATCCTAATGAACAAGGTATTTGCCCCATACATTTGAAAATTTGTGCTTGTATTTTTGACAATATCATAATTTATAGTCCTGATATGAAGACACATATGAATTACTTGAGGTTGGTGCTAGAGATTTTAAGAGAGCATAGACTTTATAGTAAGCTGTCTAAGTGCTCGTTTGAATAAAATCAAATAGAGTACCTAAGATTTGTAATTACTTGAGGAGGGCTGTCAACAGATCCTAGAAAGGTAGAAGCTATTAAGACTTGGCTTGTACCTAAAAGTGTTAAGGAGCTTAAGGGTTTATTAGGCCTCACTAGTTCCTACTAGAAGTTTATCAAGAACTATGAAGTGATAAGTCAACCTCTGACCAATTTGTTGAAGAAGGATAATTTATATGGGACTTTGCTGCAGAACATGCCTTTGTTGATCTCAAGTAAGCCATGGTATCTGCTCCTGTGTTGACTCTGCTAGATTTCTCTCAACTCTCAACTCTCTGTTTTAGAAACTGATGCCTCTGGTAAGGGAATAGGGGTTGTCCTTATGCAACAAAAAGGCCAATTGCCTACTTAAGTTGAGACTTAAGGGATAAACAACTGGGTTTGTCTACTTACGAGAAGGAGCTTATGGCTATCTTGATAGTTGTAGGTAAGTGGAGGCAGTACCTTGAAGGTAGGAAATGTATTATCAAAACTGACCAACATTTCTATAGGCCAAGAATGAAGAACATCGTGACCATAGCAGTATTGAAATGTGATGTATGTCAAAGGTATAAGCATGAGAATATGCCCTATCATAGTCTCTTAGAGACTCTACCTATTCTAAACCATGCCTAGACTCATATCTTTATGGACTTCTTTGAATACCTATCAAAGTCAGAGCGAAAGGATACTTTGATGGTAGTGGTGGACATGTTTACAAAATATGCTCAATTCGTTAGCCTGACTCATCCTTTTATAGTTAAGAACGTAGTGAGAGTTTTTTTTGGACCCAGTATATAGAATACATGGGTTTTCAACTAGTATTGTATCTAATCGGGACAAGATTTTTACAAGTCTATTATGGCATGAGTTATTTTCTCAAACAGGGACATTTGTTCAACTAATCTCTTCCTATCACCCTAGACAGATGGCCAAATTGAAAGAGTTAAACAATGTTTCAAGAGCTCTTTGCAGCACGTAACCTTCTTGAGGCCTAAGTAGTGGCATAAGTGAATGACTTTTGCTAAATGATGATATAATACGAATTATCATACTGCACTAAAAAATGCTCCCCTTTCGAGCATTGCATATGTATGAACCCTCATAACTACCAGCAACACTAAAGTTGACAGTTAATTTGAAATCAGTGGAAGATCTTTTTAACGAGGGTGAGAAGGTGTTGCAACGATCACTGGAGGAGGCTTAGTGACAAACGATTAATATACAGTGTTTTTTATGCCCATATTGAGTTTGTTTTGCTTGTTGTTTGAGAGTTCTACGTTATTTTTGTTACTTATTTTGTTTCAAGTGTATTTGTAGGTATCAATTGCCTTGATGGATCAAAAGGAGGAGAATTTGGAAGAAATCATAATAGAGAACAAAAGAATTGGAGTTGGGTTGGAGATACATGCCTATGTGAAAATGTACACGCCCATGTAAAGGAATTGTGTAAGGGACTGTAAATATGTAACCCTCATAAGTAACATACATGGCCATGTTCCATGCACATGTAAGCTACTAAGAACATGTAAAGTTGTGATATTGAAGTGTTTTTGATAAACATAGTCACTCACACGACCATGTGATTCACAATGTATAATTAAGAAACTCTAATTTTGTAATATAAAAGGCAATTATGAAGAGGAGACGAGGAGAAAATGACTATAGTTAGAAGTTATAACCAAAGTTAGAGTTGCAGACACAATCCTAAACTTAGGATGAGAAAAACATGAAGGTTACTTCAAGAGATTTGATAGAGTAGCCTTTCATCAAGGATTCATGGGGATTTCATTAGAAAAAGGAAGATATACATATTTATGGATTTTTTTTCTGATTATTCTTTTAAAATTTTGATGCTTGTTTTGTTTTCTATATTTAAGAACTAAGTTTATTTAATTAGTACGTAGGTAAGATAAACCATAAGTTTGGATGGATACTATGATTTGATTATTTACGTAATTCAATTCGATTAATTAATTCATTAAGATTCAATTATGCATTTCTATTCTTGAATTAATATGTTTGAGATATTAGTTTAATGTTTCATTTCAGATGATCAAGATTGTAAAATCTTCTTATATAAATATAACTACCATAATTTGAAGGAGTTGGGTGTTAACCTAAAGATAGGTCAACATAAATTTTCTAGATTAGAGTCAAACTTAATAAAGAAATTTAGGAATCGAGTAATATAGTCTTATTTAATTAGAAAAACGTTTCAGTTAATCAACTAAAGATTAATTGTTAATAGTTTTGAGAAATATATTAATATAAGATAGAAATTTTCACAGTTCAATGATCAATAATTTGTTGCATGCTTGGCCCCTCCACAAGTCAAAGAAGGTTGGCATTGATTGGTTGCATATGGCTGGTTCATGCATTCAACAAATCCGGCTGGTTCATTCATTCAACAATTAGGGCTGCAGCCTTGAAGATTTTGAGTGACGATTGCACAGGACATCAGCTATAAATAAGGTGGCAGGCTTAGAGGAAAATCATTCTTTCCTTTTCTAAAATCCTCTATC
>JANKOD010000191.1:1989932-2003800 GCA_026284645.1 Erythroxylum acuminatum
CTCATATGATTGCTGCAACGAGTGTGTAAATACCATAAATTTTTATCGGCGTCTTCTTTTATATGGCAAACCATTAACAAGGATATCTCCTCTTCCTTTTCATTTGCTTATGCAAAGTTAGACTTTTCTCCATGCATTTTATTTAAATTTGTGAAACACTCAGAACGGTAATGCCCATACTTGTGACATCAGAAACATTCAACATTCACCTTGACTCTGTCTGCAGACTTCAGTTTTCTGTCATTTGACCGATAACCTCGATTGTTTCTCATTGGGCTCCCGTCAACAGCTTTTTCATTGAGATTTCTACCCTTCCACTTGCTTTTGTCAACTTTAACATTTTGTGTGACAGAAGTTGCTTTTAAAGCCTGCTCCTCATTGTCTTGTTGGATCACTTTTTGCTCATGAACCACCAAAGAATTATGCTGCTCATCAATGGAGAGAGTATCAAGGTCCTTCGATTCTTCAATGGAGCAAATAATAAAATTGAATTTTGGCAGCATGGATCGAAAGATCTTCTCAACAATTGCAACATCCTCAAGCCCGTCCCCATGAATCCACATCTTGTTTACAATTGCCATCGTTCTTGAGAAGTAATCTAAAACCTTCTCACCAGACTTCATGCGTAAAGTCTTGAATTCACCACGAAGAGCTTGAATTTGTGCTCGCTTCGCTCTCGTATTTCCTTGATACTTTTTCTTCATAGAGTCCCAAATCTCCTTTGAGGTGTCTTTTTGAAGGATTGTTTTCCAAATTGAGCCATCAATAGCTTGGAACAAATAATTTTTAGCCTTAAAATCTTTCAACTTTAATGCATTCAGCTCTGCCTTTTCTGCATCTGTCAAAGGAATTCCCGCTGCCGGTTTTGTGAATCCGCTATCACAACCTACCAGTACTTCTTCGACTTAAGAAAATTCTACATCAGCATGCTCCAATGATCATAGTGACCATCAAAATGCGGAATAGCCAGCTGAACAAAGTTATCTGTAGCCATGTGTAGCTTCTTTTGCTGCTGCAAACTCTAATTCTCTCCCTTACGTGTTTTACTCAAAGAAATGAACTTTCTCTGATACCACTGTTAAGCTCAATGAATTGGAAAATGTTATCTTTTATTTCAGCAAAGCAATACCTTTTATAGGCAGTTACATCAACAGAAAAGGCTAAATAAAAGGAACAAGACTAACAACTTTGAATAACAACCTCCTACTTTATTGACAACTAAAGCCACTACCCAAAGAGTAGGAAAATCATAACAACAAAATAACAATTAAATAAATATCTAACATTAACAATATCTTTTTTCAATTAAACTTTAAATGTTTTGATAGATAAAGACAGTTTCTTTCAATCATATTTCAAAATCTTTAATTTTATTTAATCTTTAACCAGTTTTATAACGTTTGAATATCAGTTGAATCTATTAAATCTTAAACTTCTTGTCTTACTAGTTTAATTTCCAATCCGGTTTTTAAAACTTTAGTTTTGAGTTAAGTTTTATTGTTTAAAATGTTAAAATGACATTTTTGTGATGATATATACATTTTTAAAATAAAATTTAAGATATATTTAATGAATTACTAAAAGATTATAACATTCAAAATAATTTACCCCATTTTCTTTCTCTCGGAATCCTAACTATTAAAGGTTATAAATTGTTTACAAGAACTATTACCGTCCACTCTAGCTTGATAATTTTAACATTACTTATCCATCTGATGATGTTCTTAAACAAATGTAATTGGTTTGTATAAAAAAAGTCGTTTAAATCTTGACGTGGTAAAGTGACTGCCGTGAAAGTCTCCACTTTCGAGCATTGAGACATCTCAAGGTCTTGTGCTTCCAAGGGGGTGGGAACAAGAATACCCGTGAGTTGGCAACCAATGCTCGTGGTTAAATTATAAACATTCGGCCTGAGAGCGTGCCAAGCAGACGAAGCCCTAGTCGGGGCCTAACATGCCATGCACAAGCCACGCTCCCTACACATGCAAACTTGCTCTTATACTTCGTCTTTGAAATTGCTATAAAATAATTACTATGTTAACATCACTAACCAAACTATATTTATACTCCTTTTTTAAACAAAAGTTAGACTCTTACTACATCAAGTATAATAACACTCGTGTGGGAAATCTTAGATTTTACCAATAAATTTTTATTAAATATTATATTACTTATTTGTGACCGGTAAAGTTACACTTTTGCGGTCGAAAAGTTACGGTTTCGTGTTACAGAAATAACCTCTTTGTAAAATATATATAAAAAATGCTACGTACAACTGATGACCTGCCTGGTTCTTGCAAAACGAAAAATTTTGTACATTGAAATTTACCCTTTAAATTATAAATCTAAACTATAAGCCCATTGGACACAAAGTTTGTAGATTTATAATGAACTTCCTAATAATATATATTGTGTTTGTCAAAAAAATAAATAAATAATATATATTGTGAAAAGCAAGCAAATTAATTAAAAGTGTAGGCATCATTCAGTAGGTCACTCACTTTATTTATTTGTTGTTATTCCCAATGTTTACATCAAAACGGTACGGCTAGGTTATTAATTATTACGTATGTTATTTTCAGAAGTGAAAGTGAAAGGGATCATTATTCATTTTTTCGTGTATAAAAGAATCCTTAGTCCTGCCCTCCTTACGTACAGAATGATCTAAGTAGTCCTTTGGAATTTTCTCAATGTTTACCAATAATTAAAAAAACTTAATTAATTGAATTGTAAAATTATCTAATTTTTTATTCAATTTATTTTAATAATTTTTGTTGTTAAAAATTAATTAATTAATTAATGAATCTATTAATTTTTATTAATTAAATTTTTTTATAAATCAAAATTAATTGAAAAATTATTAAAGTTAGATCAATTTCAAACTTTTTGATTTGATTGAATTTAATTAAAGATTTTGGGCCTAAATCTAACCTAGCCCATTACTATATTCGGCAATTAATACAAAGAATGATGTAAGAGTGGCTCTTAAATACATCATATTTTGCCACTTTGATAAGTATAATGAAAACTATAATTGAAGCTATTCTATATATAGATCAAATGATCTCTAGTTCGAAAGCTTGAGCAATCTAAAGAGTAAGACTAGAAACTATGATTGAAGCTATTATATATAGATAAAATGATCTCTAGTTCGTAAGCTTGAGCAATCTAAAGAGTAGGACTAGATTAGCTTTTTCTCAAATGGAATTGGGTATGTATAGAATTCCATTACTAATGAAGCCTATCATGATGAGGTAGCTAAAATGTCATCTTCCTCACACTTGTCACTAACAAAACCACTAACGAAATAGGATTTGTCATCAAACACATACTATATTTGTTGCTAACTTAGTGGAGATGGTAGATCTATAAATTATTTTTTGGTGGGGCGCAATGGATTCATAAAGTATTTCAACTAGTGGTATTTTTCAAAGTCAATAAATTATTTCAAATTTTGAGGAAAATTAGAAAAGGCAAAGAATAAATAACACCAAGATAACGAGTTTTTTTTTTGAAAATCAGATTGAAATTATTGAAAGTTAAGAGGTGTAAAATTTAAAAAGTTAAACTGATATTATCGTCATAAAATTAAATAATTTAGAATATGATTGAAAGAGACCGTAATTACTTTAATTAAAAAAGAATTTTTAAATAAAATTAATTGATTTATTTTGATTTATAAGGACTTATTAATTTATAAAAATTAACCATTAATTAATAAATTGATCAGTTTTTAATAATATAAATTATTAAAATAATATCGAATTGAAAATTTAAAAATTAACTCGAAAAGTTAGACGTATCAAAATTTTTACAATTAAACTGATCGAATCAGTTAGACTTGTTAATTATTGTATTATAGTTCATATTGCCTTGAAACATTAATCAAATATGTGACAAGTGATATAAAATTGGTATGCAGAAATTTATATAAGTTATGATCGATCGGCTCATTTTCTTATACCAGACACACAAGTATCAAATAGCTCCTAAAGCTTATCCACCATGGTAGCATTTTGTCCTCCCATGTTTCAAGGTTATGGATGGTCATTAGAGGACCCCATAATCAATGAACAAAGCTACATATTTGCAGAAAGTGAAACAGCTGAGTCTTTCCCTTATTTATCTCCTATACTATCTGATCAACCACAACTTCTCAAGTTTAATCACTCTGCAACTTCTTTCACTGGATATGGTGATGAACCTGGCACGGTTAAGAAGCTCAACCATAATGCTAATGAACGTGATCGTCGAAGGAAGATTAATAACTTGTATTCTTCACTCCGTTCATTGCTTCCTGCAGTAGATCAAACGGTAACCCTGACTCCAACTTCGAAAATAATGTACATATTGTTCTAAATCAAAAGCTCTAATGTATTGAGTTCTTGTTTCTGATGATTTTGATGCAGAAAAAGTTGAGCATACCAGCTACAGTTTCACGAGTTCTTAAATACATACCTGAGCTACAACAGCAAGTAGAAAAACTGGTTGAAAAGAAGCAGGAGCTTCTGAAGACGAAATCTAAACAAGATGATATGATAATTAATCACGCAAACCAAAGAACAAGAACCCATCAAAGGTTTTCGATCGCGGTATCAGTAAATCGAGTTAATAACACAGAGTTCATTATTCAGATTTCCACCTCAAAGATCGATCAAACTCCACTGTCACAAATCCTACTCAGTTTGCATGAGGATGGCCTTTTCCTGATGAATTCTTCCTCCTTCAAGTCCTCTAACGACAGGGTTTTCCATAATCTTCATCTACAGGTTTAGTTTCCTGACGTTCATTGCTTTGCTTTGATGAAGATAGATGTGTAAATTTGTTTCTAAATCTGGTTTCTTTCTTTGAATTTTCAGGTTTTGCAGGTGAAAGGAACTGTTAACATTGAGTGTGAGGCTCTAAGACAGAAGCTTTTGTCCTTGTATGAGGAAAGGGAATCAATGTTTCCCTGAAAACATGAATCTTGATTCCTTAATATTCTTAGCTACCATTACCTAAGAATCTTTGAACTGTTTAATTTTCAGTTTGGCTATTTTAATAGTTCTTATTATTAAAATTGATTATTTTATTAATTAATTGATTAATTTTTATAAATTAATAAATTTTTATAAACTAAAATAAATCAATTAATTTTTATTTAACAATTTTTTAATTAAACATAAATTTTTTTAAATAATAACAATCTTTTTTAATCATATTTTAAATTCTTTAAATTTATTTAATCTTTAACCAATTTTAGAGTGATCTAATATCGATTGAATCTTTTAAACCTTAAATCTCTTATCTTACTGGTTTAACTCCCGGTTTGATTTTTAAAATATTACAAACATAAGTAAAATACATAAATTAAATTAAATTAAATGAATTCCTCACAATATTAAAATTAAAAGATTTGTGAACATTACTTTTTATAATTATCATTAAATTAATTTTATGATACATTTTGTTTTACATTTTAAGCATCTTCAGCTTTCAAGAATTCACAATGCAGATCTACATAGTGGCTTCTTTAGTTAGACTGTAAAATTGGTGCAACTAATGATCTCCAACATAAAATAAGAGCCGTCTTGGTTCAGACATAGGAGTGTACGCGATTCTCGTTGTGAGATTCCAAGAATCTGATACTTGTTCGAGACAAGACAGTGACACTCCTGAATTGTGAGACGCGTGTAATAATTGAGTGTGCACAAGGATACGGGTTCCCCATATCTGGGCTTAAAAAGCTTGCGCATTAGGCAGAGAGACGATAAATAGGCCAAATTTAGTTAGACCCTATTTAAAATTAACGAGCTAAATTAACAGAAGGGATTTGTCAATTTTGCAATGAAAAAACAAAATAAATAATAAAATTAAATGTTTTAATAAAACAAACTTTAGTTTATGATCGCTTTACTCTTTGGAACTACAATTAATCATTGACAAAAATTAATTATTTTATTAATTATATGTTTGATGTAAAACTAAATATCCTCTTTTTTTTATGATTAGTTAATCGAAAATATACAATTCAATTAACCTTTATTGTTTAACAACTTTAAATACGATATAAAATCAATTAAACAATAGCTTTAAGAAAGAAAGACTATTGAAGCAAGATAACACAATATTCGTGGTTGTATTTAACTAGTTGCATGCTTTTATTAAGAGAAATGATTTCTGACCTAGTAAATTAAAATTCCTAGTCGTCACAGATAATTAAAAGAATGGAACTTTCACGTATTTAAACTTTATTCTAGCAAATGATTATTTTAACTAATAAATTAATCAAATGCATTATAAATTAATACAAAGTAATCATAAATAGACGTATAGAAAAGTAATTCAGTACATGAGTTAATGAAACACTTTACTATAAGAGTCGATTACCTCTCAATCTTTAAAGTTCTAAAAAGAGTTTCCATTTCTTTCAACTAAGATTAAAAGACTTAATCAACAATAGTCATTCCTACCACTAACATCTGTTGGTGTTATCGGTCTAATACTTGCTCCCTACGGTTTGTCAACGTTATTATCCTCATTATATCAAAAACATCATCAGCATCATTATTCAACATTTATCTCTTTATGGGTGATAGTGTTTATAACGTTAATGCATCTAAATGTCTCTTTATTGCAGTGATAATGTATGCAATAATGCAACACTCTTTCTATATATACCCACACATCTGCTCCCTTTGGATCATCCCCGTAGCTGTGTTTTCTTTTAATTTTCTCCATACAACACACAAAGTTTTTTACAAACACTTATCAATACACGCATATCTCCTTCCACAGTAATAATCCACGCACATCTTCTTCTTATCTCATCTCTTCTTTGTCCTTTTGCTGTTATTATTTCTTAGAGACAATTTCTACTCTATCCTTTGGAGTGTATCGAAGCTGGTAGACAAAATGTTAACTTTGGGATCGAATCTTATTGTCTTGCTGCATCATAGAGGAGAATTTTTGACTTAGGGCAACGATTTTTCACGATGCCTTACATTTTAAGATAAGCTGTTCCAATTAATTATTTTATTGCTATCTCTAACAATCTAAGTCGGAAAATTATTACATTGCTACTGTTAGTTGAAAAATTGTTTTGTTGCTATTGTTGTCGAATAGTTATTGCGTTTTGATACTATTTGTTGACAATTATTTCGATTGTGCTGCTGCGTGTTTATTTCGAAATATTGTTTTGTTCTTACTGCTACTTGAGTGTTTTAGGTGAGACATCTTTATTACCGGATTCAATGTATCGTCTACGAATGAGATCAACGTAAGTTCTGCACTTACTATTCCCTACATAGATTATACCTTTATCATCGTAACCCAGAGGATTATACCTGACCTAACTAGATTAGATCCTCAAGATGAGAGAAATTTTAAACGATGGTTTGAGAAAATTATATTTTTCTTTCAACAATATGAATCAATTATGTATTGTTTCAAGAAATTCCTAGTGACAATACTGTCCCTAAGACGACTAAGGATAACCATACCGTTAGGGGAGTGTTGCTTAACCATATGATAAACCTATTGTTTGATATCTACTGTAAGTACAAAACTGCTAAGAAAATTTGGAATGCTTTAGAAGTAAAATATGGGATGGATGATGCCGGTGCTAAAAAATACGCAATTGCTAGGTGGTTAAAATTTACCGTTGTTGATGATAAGCCCATTATGGATCAGTTACATGAGTATGAAAATCCAGTTGCCGAAATCCTTGCTAAGGCTATGAACATGTGTGAGTTTTTTCAAGCTAATGCCCTTATTGAGAAGCTATCTGCTCATAGAATGAGTATAAAACTAATTGAGGCATAAAAAGAAAGACACGAAGGTCCAAAAGTTGGTAGGGCATATAAAGATTGAGGATGCCAACCGTACACAGAATAAGGCTAAATCACTCACTCTTGTCCCTACTGTTAAGGATAATGTAATAGATGGTGACAAAACAAGTTTTTCAACAACAAAAAGCATGGTTAGTTTAAGCGTAAAAGGATTGATAGTGACTGCTGGTGGTGACACAAGCCAGGCTATCCTCCTGCTCTTTACCAAGCTAGAATCATCCATGAGAAGAAGGGTCAAGGACAAAAACCACGACAATTCAGGAAAGGAAATCATAAGGGATACCAACGAGGTAACCAAAAGAATTTTGGTAAGCCTTAAGCTAATAGGGTCGAACCTGCTAGTGGTAATGATGAGGAGATCATTACTGTTGTAGTATCCGAATTTAACCTTGTTGGAAACTTGGTCAAGTGGAACATTGACACAGGAGCTACACGCCACATTTGCACCAACAAGGACCTGTTTAAGAAGTTAAATGATATTACTGATGGTGAATTCGTATACATGGGCAACTCCAGCAAAGTTCTTGTCCAAGGAGTTAGGAAGGTCACTCTCAAACTCACTTTTGGAAAAATTTTAGCATTAGAAAATGTTTTATTTGTTTTTGATGTACTTAGAAACTTTATTTATGGTGTGTTACTTAACAAAGCGGATGTCAAACTTACCTTTAACTCTAATAAGCTAGTTCTTACTAAGAATGAGAACTTTGTTGATAAAAGGTTTTATAATGGGGGCTTATTTGTACTTGATATTGAAATGAATGCATCTATGTCTTCTGCATACATTGTTAAGTCTCTAAACCTATAATACTCTAGACTTGGGCAAGTGAATGTGAGGTCAATTAAGAAGATGCAAAGCTTAAACTTATTGCCTAACCAGATCACTAATGAAATGGAACAATGTCAAATTTGTGTTGAGGCTAAACACTTTAAAAAACTTTTTAAGTCTGTAACCTAGAGAGAGTCACAATTATTAGACTCGGAGCACACAGATTTGGGTGTTTTTAAGAATAGTGTGAGTAAAGGAGGTATGAGATATTATATTACTTTTGTGGATGATTGTTCTCGATTTACTAAGGTTCACTTATTGAAAAATAAAAGTGACGTGAAGGAAGTATTTATGAAATACAAAGCTGAGGTTGAGAATCAATTGGAAAAGAAAATTAAGAGATTAAGGCATGGTCGAGGTGGTGAGTATAATACTGATTTCCTTATTGATTATTGTGGAAAGGTCAAGATTATTCATGAGCTTTCAGCCCCTTATACACCTGAACAAAATGGAATAGTCGAGGGAAAAATTGAACTCTTAAGGATATGATGAATGCAATGTTGATTTCCTTAGGTTTACCTCATTTTATATGGGGGAAGCTATTCTTTCAACTTATTATGTTCTAAGCAGGGTCTCTTATAAGAAACTAGATCAAACCTCTTATGAAATTTGGAAAGGTTATCCACCTAACTTGAGTTTTTTGAAAGTGTGGGGAGTCTTACTAAGATTGTTCTACCTGAACATAAGATAAAGAAAATTGAGCCTAAGATCATCGATTCAAAATTTGTGGGATATGCTCCTAATAGTGTTGCCTATAGATTTATGGTTTAGGAAAAGGGATATAACTCTTATGACCAATTATGGAGTTAATGCAGTGTTCTTTGAGGATATATTTCTTATGAAAGTGAGTGTGTAAGCTCATATAGAATATGTCCCTAGTTCTTCTACCAATGATGACACCGAGGAAGAGGAAATTGTTGAACAAAGGAGAAGCAAAAGAGCTAGAATACCCACTAGTTTTGGTTCTGACTATATTACTTCCTTTGTGGTGAAAAAACATGAGGAGATAGATGACGATTTTATGGTGATTTATATTATTGAGGAAGATCCCAAAACTTATGAGGAAGCAATGACATCTGTGGATGCTACCTTTTGGAAGGAAGCCATAGATAGTGAGTTAAAGTCAATCACATCAATAAAATATCAATAAAACTTAGGTTTTAGTTGATCTACCTCGAGGGTGTAAGCCTTTAGAGTGTAAGTGGATTTTCAAAAAGAAATTGAGACCTAAAGGAACTATTGAGAGGTTCAAGGCAAGACTTGTGATTAAAGACTTTAAATAAAAGGAAGGATTGGACTTTTTTATTCTTACTCTCCTTTTACTAAAATTGCATCTATGAGGATGTTGTTTGCTATTGCCTCGATATTTAAGCTTTATGTGCACCAAATGGATGTTAAGACAAATTTCTTAAATGGTGATTTAGATGTGAAAATTTATACGATCCAACCCTAAGGGTTTAGAGTGCCTGGTCAAGATCAAAATGTGTGTAATTTGGTTAAGTCTTTGTATAAACCTAAACAAGCTCCCAATCAGTGGCATGAGAAATTTCAAAGTGAGATTTTCAAACATGGTTTCGCCTCTTGTGATGCTAATTCCTGCATTTACATGAAATCTAACATCAATGATTGCGTGATCATAACTCTTTATGTGGATGATATGCTTATTTTTAGTACTAGTTTATTTGTCATTGATACTACTAAGAGTTTGCTGAAGTCTTCCTTTGATATGAAAGATCTTGGACTTGTGGACTCTATTTTTAGAGTTAAAGTTGATAGGACTGACTTTGGTTTAGGTTAAATCAAACTCATTATGTCGAGAAAATTTTGAAGAAGTTTGGTTACTATGATGTTGATCTAGTCAAGACTCCTTATGATGCTAGTGTTGTTTTAAAGAAAAATATTAGTGATAGTGTAAATCAAGCTGAGTATGTTAAAATTCTTGGTGGTGTGATGTTCTTAATGAACTATTTTTGTCCTAATATTGCATATTGTGTGAGTAGACTTAGTAGGTATACTCATAATCCTAGTGAAGAACACTGGAATGCATTGATTCTTTTGTTGAGATATTTGAAAGTGCTATGCATTATGGATTATCTTTTGGTGCTCATCCTCTTGTATTGAAGGGGCATTCTGATGCTAATTAGGTTACGAAGAGTGATTATATCCACCCTACCAATGGTTATGTTTTTACCTTGGCAGGAGCTGCAGTGTCTTGGGAATCATCTAAGCAACCATATATTACGAGATCAACAATCGAGGCTGAGTTTATGGCTTTGGAGCTGGCAGGATGGGAAGTTGAGTGGCTAAGGAATCTCTTAGCAGATATCCCGATTTAAGAAAAACCAATTCCTTCTATGTTCTTTCATTGTAATTCGCAGGTTGGCATTCATGTTGCCAAGAACAATGCATATAATGGCAAAAGTAGACATATCAAATTGAGATATAAAATTGTCTGTACTTTAATTAGACATGGTGTAATTTCTCTAGAATATGTCAAGTCAGAGAGAAACTTAGTGGATCTATTTACAAAAACTTTTAGTAAGAAACTAGTTTCAAAGCATGTCAAAGGAATGGGGTTAAGCCCAATTGTATAATAACCTCGTAATGGACACCTATCTTGGGAAATCAAGTTCAATGAATCAAACGAAGTTATGTGGTAACTACTTACTTGTACATTGTTTGTGAAATAATACTAAGATATATTCAGTTGTTGAATATCGTCCTTAGCATGACTTTACTGCGTTTTATGAGGTTGGATTGTTTAATTCTTAATGAGTTCTATAGTCCAAGTTTGGGTGGTATGAGCAGTACACACTTGATGGACTTACCTACATGATTTTAGGGGGGAAGATGCTAGCCATATGAGAGCATTTGAGCTATCTTTCTAGAGCGATCATGAGACCGAGACATTTTAAGGCTGTTTATTTCTTAAACAATAGGTTCAATACTTAGTTCACCTACTTTTTTTCCCCCTAAATTGTTATAGTTTGTTTATCAAGTTTTGGACCAAATAGGGAATTGTTAGTGTTATTGGAATAATACTTGATCCTTACGATCTGTCAACGTTATTATCCTCATTATATCAAAAAAGTTATCAGCATCATTATTCAATGTTTATCTCTTTATGGGTGATAACATTTATAACATTAACGCATCTAAATGTCTCTTTATTGTAGTGACAACGTACGCAACACTCTTTCTATATATACCTAAACATTTACTCTCTTTGGATCATCCTCGCAGCTGTGTTTCTTTTAATTTTCTCTATATAACACAGTTTTTTTATAGAGACTAAACAATACACGCATATCTCCTTCCACAACAATAATACACATGCATCTTCTTCTTATCTCATCTCTTCTTTGTACTTTTACTGTTATTACTTCTCGGAGATAGTTCCTATTCTGCCCTTTGGAGTGCATCGAAGTTAGTGAAAGAGACGTTAACCCTATGGTTAGATTATGTTGTCCTGCTACACTGTAAAGGGGAAATTTCTAACTTAGGGCAGTGATTTTTCACGACGCCTTACATTTTGAGATAAGTTGTTCCAATTAATTATTTTATTGTTATTTCTCTAACAACATCTTTAAAATGACTATTCTAATATCTACCAAAGAAAGGAGGGGAGGGAAAAGAAGACTTTAAGAAGTTGGAAAATGTCGAGCATCTTTAAAAGGACTATTCTAATATCTACCAAAGAAAGGAGGGGAGGTAAAAGAAGACTTTAAGAAGTTGGAAAATGTAGCTTGACAACAAAATGCCTTTATCCTTCACACCTTGCCTTTATATATTGTTTTTGAAACTCACGTGAAATTCTTATGGTTATGATTCTTTGTATCTCCCCAAATTATTACTTTATTGATTTTCACTCTAACCAAGATAAGGTTTCACTTTGATTTTTATAATCTGACCTCCATGTGCAACATAAACATTTTGTTAGTACCAATCACCTTAATTTACCCTTGATTAGTATTGAGATTGCTCTCCCCATTTAAATTTTCGAATTTGGATTAAGCTTAATTTTTTCCACTCAAATGACATCATCCAAACTTATCCAAGAAAAATAAACAACATACTAAGTTTAAATATTAAAATAGATTATAAAAGATTTTGAATTCTAAAAAAGGGTAAAACTATAAAACATTACTTATTAAGTATTACAAAAAAAAAGTATTACAATATTGTCAAATAATATTTAACAATGCTTTTTATCAATTAATTTAATCTTTTGAAAATTTTTCTTTTCATTTTAATAGGGTAATTACCTCATTTTTTAGACTTCAATATAACTAATTTTTTATAGAATAACTGCTTTTCATTTTTCAATTGATTTGGTTTGTAAATTTCTTATTACGTTTGCAAGTTATGAACTTTTATATAACAGTTTAAAATTGTAATTGTTTTTTTAGATATGCGGTTTGATACATATAATAATAATTCCGATTTAAATATATTAATTTTTTTAATAATGGTTTAAAATTCTAATTATTATTTTTAGATACGTAATTCAAATATATTATGAAATGAAATAATAATTTAAAATTAAAAAACATATTTAATTCAACTAATATTTGTATGTCCTAGCGCATTTCCTTCTTGACCATTCATCATTTCAACTATAAGAAGAATTATAACCTCTTAAATATGATTCCATCTTAAAATTTTTAGGTTAACCTGCATGATAAAAAAATAAAAGACACGAATTTCTTATACCCTCTGTACTTTTTAATTTTTTAGCAAAACATCAGCTATTAAACTTTATTACTAAATAAAAATAAAAAATACGTTACGGGAATATAACATATGAACCAATTAAATATTACTAACATAATGATCTAATTAACTCAAGTTTTAAATCTGATTTAAATTAATTAAACCAAACCTAAAATTATTAATTTGGGCCGGATTTAATTAGTTCGGATAGAATTTAAGAGCTAATTTGGATTGTCATATAAATAATATATTTTTTTGGTCTTAGACCAGGGTATCCACCGGCGGACCCAGTGACTAATCCCTTCGCTGGTTTGTAGGTATCTCACAGGGTGGGACAACTGGCCCAAAGATTTAAAGTTGCTCCATACCCAAAGTCAAGGATCGAACCCTTGACCTTTGGTTAAGGATGGATGAGTTCCTGCTACTCAACTACGCCCCTTGGGTTTCATATAAATAATATTTAATTGATCTACAAATAAGGCTCATGTCATATGTTTTTT
>JANKOD010000191.1:2011930-2022025 GCA_026284645.1 Erythroxylum acuminatum
GACAAGAATTTCTGTACCTAAGAATTGAGATGGACAAAAATTTCTGTCTTCGTCCTCTGAGGACGGAACAAAAATTTCTGTCCTCGATAAGCAAACACTCCAAAGGACAAAAATTTCTGTCCTCGTCATCCGTCTTCGCGTCCTCATACGCTAACCAAACGGTGTGTAAGGGACAACGTAGGTAATAAGTTTTATTGTGTCTATTGGATCTTGTCGGTACAATAAAACAAATCCCCCAACAATCGGTTTTGATATACAAAGCAATCTCTAGATTTTTACGTAATGATCTTGCTGTCGTTGTACGATACAATGAATGGTCCGAGCACACATAATTCAATTGTCACGAGTGCTCTGGTCCCCTTGTTTCAGGCTATATGTCATCACACACCATACGCCCCTTGATTTTCTTACACTTGTGTCCCCTTGACAAAATGGCAATGCTTGGAAGTGTACGACTCCATATTTCACATTCACTCTGTAATTTCCTTGTTGCCCAATTAAGTACCCTCCTGTTCCTTACAAAGAGGAGTGTAATGTAATCCAGGCTCCTCGATCAAGTTTGAGTTTAGCCTTAAATTTGATAATTTCTTTTTATTAAAAAATATTAAATTATTTAATTTTTAGTTAGATTGATTCTAAGTTATCAAGTTAAAATGAATTAACCAGAATATGAATTAGGTTAGAGTTCATTAATCAAGCTCGAACTTAAAAAGAAAATTAAGCTTAACTTTAAACCTAAGGAGCTCTCAGCCCAACTCGAACAATGTGAACACTATATACAAAACAATCTAATTGAGTATTCGTCATTGTAGATATTTTGATAATACTTCATAGTGAATTCACCCCTAACTTTGATTGGAAAAGCATCCATGACTGGTACCAACAATTTGAGAAAATAATGTGAACTGATAAAAATGAATCTGTCAATCACATTCAAGAAAATTCTTGTACGATATTCTTTTCTGATCATGTTGTTGTATGTAGGACTATCTAATTAAAGTGAGCATTAATACGGCAAAGTTCACTTAATCTGTCTCTTTATGTCTATGCATTACAGCACCATCGCCCGCTCATGAGAAGCATAAATATATATAAGCCACGCCATTAAATTGAGCACTTTGAGTGGTCCTTGGGGATTACCTGGTCTTTTTGAGGACAAAAAAATGCTTACCCTCTTCATTTGATTGGTATTTTGGGTCAATGTTCTTGTGATTTTTTTGGTCACTATCTTCTGGTGGCTAGCTATACATAGCCCTTTATCGTCTGCCTCGCTGGGAATCATGACATGCATTGCGTGATGAACATGCATCTCTCGATTTGCTTTTATGTTGTGTAGGTTCATTGTTCTTAGAAGTAGCAGCTCATTGTTCTCAATCCTAAGGGCGCTGAGCATAGCTAGCTAGCTGCTTGTTATTGAAGCTTTAGAAAGCATGAGAAAAGAAACAAAGGAAAAGGGAGTAGCAATCGTGGAATTGTATAAACATCAGTCTACTTTAGAAGGCAAAGTGAAATATGCTTGTCGCAATAGTACACAATCGAATATAACCAGCACTCGATAATTTAACACTTCCTAAGTATGTTTAGGGGAAGGTTTTTGCAATTCCTTTTAATCAATAATTAACCAATGAACAAGGATTACATAATTTCCTTCAAGCACCAAAATAATCAACTCTGAACTAGAAGTAGAAAGTATTAGAAGTGTCTAACTCACCCCCAAAAGCTAGTTCAAGAGAGGAGGTTTGCACATTATTATAAATTCTTGAATGTTCTCGTAGTTGTCTGATGTGGAATTCCTGACGCACCCCCTCAGTCCAGAGCAGGACTGGACATCTGATGGACATATTGGGCAAAGAAATATAACCGGACACCGCCCCAAACTATCGAGACAAACTGTCTCTGATACCATGTTAGAAAGAAGTGCCTAACTCACCCCCAAAAGCTAGCTCAAGAGAGGAGGTTTGCACATTATTATAAATTCTTGAATGCCCTCGTAGTTGTCCGATGTGGATTCCTGACAAAAAGTTTCTTTCTGGTTCCAAAGAAGGGATTGTATAGGGAGATAAAAACATTAAGTTGAATTCTTATTTTCTTGGAAGACATAGTCAAATAAGAAAATTCTCAAGCTAAGAAAAGTATTTAATGACTTCAAAGGAATTGACCAAGAATTTGTATTTTAAAAAAATGTCTAAAATTTTCACCTTAAAACTGATATGATAATTCATGTCAGGAGACAAGCTTAAGAGCTAAACCTAACTATCTAATTCGTTGCATTACCATAAGTAACAGTAATCAATCATAGTACTGTGCTTCTAGATGGGACTCAACTCCAAAAGGCTAAATTCAAATGCATCTTCTTGGATTAATGTTGTTATGATTACTATTATTTTTAATGTACAATCACATAAATGACTAGCAATTAGTTGAATAAGGTATTCAAGTGGGGTATATATAGTACAACCTACTATGACCAGGAACGTCCCCCTAAAATCCCATCTAGTCGTCCCTTTCACTCTCTCTTTTCTTTATAAAACACTATCTTTTCTTTATATGCACTCTGGTTCAGCAAATCAATCCCTTTGGCTTTGATCATGTTCTGGGGCAGAAAGTTTCATGTTGATCAAGTCCTTTAGGTTGGTGTCACTCATGGTTATGGTTTTGATCACCATCTTCGTCCTGTTCCTACCGCTAGTGCTGCCTCCTTTGCCTCCACCACCATTAGTCCTCCTCTTTGTACCGGTTCTTATGATGAGCTCAGTTGCTTTTCTCGCGTTTTCTCCATCTAAGGTGCCTGATATATCTCCTGCTTATGTTTAAACCAGACATTTTGGTCTGTTATTGTATGTAGATATGAACTAATTGAGGCCTATGCCAGCATCTTTCAATTGATCATATCTTTTTTAAGAATTTCTGATGTATTATGTCATGTTTGATGTAAAAGTTTATGGAATTGAAGGAAAACCAACAATTAGTTTTTTTCTTCTTTGTTATGCATATATGGTGAAATTTGAAACCTAGAGATTGTTAGTTGTTTCGTAAAATAAAAAGGTTGAGAGTGTAGGGAAGATTATGCCTTAATTACTGGGATGACTGAGTCGATCGATGATAATATTAATGAAACGAATGGGTGAAGTGTACACTTGACCAAGACCAGATGTTTTTGAGTTCCAAAAGTCTAAGGTAGATCACATGCAGTTGCCGAAGTTTGGTTCCTACCAACCAAATCAAATATCTTCTCCACTTAAACAATCACGTGAATTGATCGTTTAGTTTCACCGGAACCATTGCGTTTGATATTGGAAAAATTACGAAAGCATTGGATTTTAAAAATACAGCGGAGAAGGCAATAACTAAAAAATTCAATCAGTTCGTTAAATCATAAAAATTTTGAATTGTTCAATTTTTTAATTCTACTTTTAACTTTCTGGTTCGATTTATTTTAATAATTTATGTTGATAAAAATTAATTAATTAAGTAAGTAATTGATTAATTTTTGTAAATTAATAAGTTCATATAAACTAAAATAAATTAATTACTGTTCATTTAGCAGTCTCTTTTTTTTTATAGATAAACATAATATTTCTCATAAATATTTTAAAATTTTTAATTTTATTTAATCTTTTAACTGATTTTATTAGTCTAATACAAGTTTAACTATTTAAACGTTAAGCTTCTTGTCTTATTGGTTTAACTTCTAATTTGATTTTGCCGGGAGAAGACTAAGATTGGGGATAATTTCTTTGAGTTTTACTATATAACTAACGTTTATTTCCATAAGACAGACCAAAGTTTTCTCCAATTGATGGCTATGATACTTTTTGCTATGCATTACTGTTTCTAAGTAGGTGGTATTAGACCAAATCCGTGTAAAAAGTTTCTGCTGAGGAAAGAAGGTAAGGGGAATGAGTAGTGTAGTATAAATCGATTCTAGATCCTCTGTCCAATATTATTCTGTCTTATGAAATCTCAGCTATTTATTTTGCGGGACTTATACGGGTCTCATATAGGACTCACATAAATAAATGGCTGAGATTTATTAGACACAATAAGACACCATAACATTAAACAGAGAATCTGAACTCCTATAAATCATCAATTGTCAATGCACATTCTCAAAGATAGACTGCTAGTTCTCTGTGATTGTCTTCTTTAGTACATGCAAAAACAAAAAAAAGTTTCCAACAACCATCATCATGTCTATAAAGAAATTTCCGAAAGACTTCATGTTGAAGGCAACCATATTTTTGCCTTAATGAAAACATGATTATTCTGAATTATCTCCCAATTTCTTAATTAAGGGTATTGTTATAAGTTATTAGGTCTATATATTGAAAAGAAAAAAAAAAGATTAACCTTACCGATTGTTCTAAAGTTTCCGAAATTATTAGGTCTATATGTTATGGTACAAATACTTTTGCAAAACAAAAATGAAACATTTTTATTTGAATACGATCAAATTCAAAGATTGATTCAGGTGTTTATAGCTTATAAGTTTACATTTAATATTTTCACATTTTTTAATAAACAATTTTATTTAGTTTTTTTATCCAATTAGTATATTTACTAATAAAATGAGAAAATACGACTCCAAAATGAGGTTTTAAACTATTTATTTTATTAAATTATAAGTTTTAATGAAACTTTATTTTTTCCAATACAACAATAAGAGATTAATTCAAGAAAATGATCCAAATATGTTATATTTGAAGGGAAAAGAATAAACTAATTTACCTCAATATGCAATTTGAGTTGGTGACATTGCCCAATTAGTATAATTACTAAAAAGATGAGAAAATACGATTTCCAAATGAAAACAATGAGGTTTTAAACAATTTCTTTCATCAAATTATAAGTTTTAAGGAAACTCTACTATGGTCAATGCATCAAAAGAGGTTAATTCATGAAAACAATACAAAAATGTTGTTTGAAAGGATAAAGAAATAATTAATTACTCAAGAAATTAAATGCGAATTAATTTTTAATTGTACGGAAATAGCATGTAAATGTGACACTTTTAATGTATTAAATATATTTTCTTTTAAATAACTTAGCCTAATACTAATGTTCAATCGTACACAAAGATTTAAAAAGATAAAGCAATCACAAATTTATAATATATTAATTATAAATAAATAAATCATTTATTTTTGTAAATTAATAAGTTTTTATAAACCAAATAATTTATTAATTTATTGGTTAATTTTTGTAAATTAATAAGTTTTTATAAACCAAATAAATCAATTGATTTTTATTTAACAATTTCTTTTATAATTAAACTTAAAATTATTCGACAAATAAAGACAATATCTTTTAATCATATTTTAAATTCTTTAATTTTATTTAATCTTTAACCGATTTTATGAATATCTAATATTAGTTGAACTTTTTAAACTTTAAACCTCTTATCTTACTAGTTTAACTTTCGGTTCAAATTTTAAAACACTAGTTGAGTAATAAATCGGTGGCACTTGAAGCAGTTTTTTTAACTACAAGAATTTTTTTTGAAAGAATGGAAATCCTATAAAAATTAAAATTAAAATTCGTCAGTAATTTTAGTATGATGATATATAAGTATTTACTCACATCATTTTATCTACGTATTCAATATATAAGTTGTCTTCTTTATTTGTTTGCATAATAATGTGTATAAACAAATAAAATAATAATAAATTTAGAAGAGGTAATTCCAATAAACAGAAATTCTGTAAAAAGTAAAACACATTTTATCCTGTTATTTTATATGCATATGAAGAAATTGCCAAAAGCTTTGCTGAAAAACTTTAGAAATCTTTTAAGAGTATTCCACACATAGAAGTATTTCTTGAGAGTACTTAATTTTAATACATAATATGATAATGAGTTTATGTCGAAAAAGACCATAAAATTCAATATATTTCTAATATGTAGTAGAGAGTAGGCCTTGCTTCCTACCAAAAGAGAATTTATAAATATTTGGTTATATGATTGTCAACAATAATGTAACCAGTATACATGGCTCCCTACTTTACGAGAGTCTAGAAAGAGTCATAATGTACGTAGTCTTTCTTTTGTATTTTTACAAAGAGACTGTTTTTGTAACTTGATTGTGTTACTATTAATTAAGAGAAGCCAATAATCTTTTTATTTGTATTTTCTATAATTTCATTATATTAATTATACTCTCACGAAGAAATATGTACAATATCTTCTCTTATTATTACAAGTACTTAAAATGAGACTACATAACTAATGTGTGAAAAGTGTATTCTAATGTATTTGAATCAAATACAGCCATAAAGTCCACATTCAAATGTGAGATTGAACACATTGAACATCATATATATTAGGGTTAGTAAGGAGACAGATCGTATAAAGCTTAACTCAGACCTGATTTTTTTTAGAGTAAACCTACCTCAAAGTTCAGTTAGACTCGAATTATTAGGTTTAATTACTCGAAATTGAACTTTTTGTAAAAATAATATTGTTTTTTATACTTTGATCTAATTAATATCATTTGGGTGTAGCTGGTCTTTAAGACCTGATCTGAAAGGTCTAAACAATTCAATTATTTGTTTAAAACGTCGTCATTTTACTTGGTTCATTTAAGTTTGAGTCATGCTTAAACTACACATAAGGGATAGTTTGAGACCCGGTTTGAAATGTCCAAGTTGTTTAACTATTCGTCTAAAGCAGTGTCATTTTGGTTAGTTCATTTAGGCTATGTTTAGTTGGACGTAAGATTTTTAATGGAATTGAATGAAATGGTTTATAACGAAATGAACAGTAAATTGATATGATATTAAAAAATTGTTAGTTGGGATGGATGGAAAGGTTCATAATGTAATATATTTAAATGTTATTTGAAAGAAGGGTTTATAATATAATATAGTAAAAGTTGTTTATCATTTTACAATCCTTCCTAAACCCTCCAAATCGGAAGTTTCTTATTTTCACTGTTTAGAATAGAATAAGATGTAATATGAAACTCTCCTCTTCCATCTCATTCCATTCCATTTCATTATAAACCTTCCTTTCAAACAAAAGAATAATATTACATTTTATTTCATTCCATTAATAAACTTCCAACTAACCGTAACCTTAAGTTTGAATCATGCTTGATTGAATTGAGATCTACACTATTTATAAAAAAAATTGAGATCTACACCCTAAATATCAAAACTCAACCTAAAAAGATCTCATAATTGAATTGAGATCAAGTTGGGTGAAGGGTAACTATCAATAAAAGGTACTGGGGACCAATGGGAATACAGCAACACTGCATTTGACATAATTAGAAGAACACTCCATTCCTGCTGGACAGTGACATTGGCGGAAATTTAGTGAGACAAAGAAAAAAAAAACCAGGACAGGTCCATTGCACCTGGAACAAAAACAGGCAAGCATCAAAACTTCTTGTTATCGATTGAGACATCGGTTGTTTCACACAACAAATGGTATGTTCATACGTACAACTTTTTCATATATATTGATAATAATTTTGGCTAGAGATAAATTCAAATACGATATCCCATTGTTCTAATTTTTTAGAAGAATTCAAACAGAAATCATAGACATTCTTCTGAATTGCGTACTATTTCAAGTACAAAATTGTCTTGTACTGTATTGGTTTACCGTCATAAAAATAATTTGTCAAATTTATAGATTAAGAAAAAAACTGAAGGGTTAGATTAAAATATATATTTTTTAGGTTTAAATATTTTTAAATATAAAAAAATTATTAAAATTAAATTTTATGTTTAGAAATAAACATTTTTATGTTAATTTTAATAAATAGAGTTATTGAATTAAAATTTGAAATATTCTCAATTTTATTCATAATAAAAATCTAAATTTAATTATATAAAATATAGGGACTATTCATAATTTAAAAAATAATCCTAACTGATACTGATATTGAATTTATTATTATGTATGATTGAATTTATTGTTATCCATATTTGAATCATATTGAGAGATCTTTGCTTTAAATATCGAAAGGTTAAGCATTCTATATATTTTGGTGCAATGGTAGGTACTCAAAACCAAAGGAAAGGTTAAAAACTTAAAACCACATTCCAAGAAAATTATCACATAATAGAGTGAAGTATAAAATGTAATATAAAGTTGGTATTTTAATGAGATGGCATGCTTATCTTTGAATAATCTCCTTTATTAGGTGTGAAAAATCGTAAAATGTGCAACTTATGATCATCTAAATCACGGTCTGATCTCAGTCAGCTTCTCAGAAGGGTGGCCCAACGCCGGTGCGCACAAGGAGTCACCATATTGAATGAACTCCCACACTGCCGCTGCCGGAACTCGAACCTGCGACCTTGATCTCAAACAAAACCAAGTGGTAAGGCTGGGAATACTTAAGAGTGACAACTCTCTGTAAAGAAGTCGAGAATGCCGTCAAAATGGAACGAGAATGAAGACGGATCATTGTCATGTTGGAGTTGGACTTTTCTCGATTCCTTAGCGTTTTGGTTGGTATAACCAAAGTTTCTTATGAATAAATGAATGTAGACAAGTTAAAGGAGGCAGTCTCTTCTTCCGTGTTCGACATGAGCAATGGATATTTTCTCCTCCATTTTCAATAATAATTGTATCTTGAGATTTTAGGCAAGCTCTTGCCTCGCTATATCTGTAGTAGTCGTGTCATATACCGCTCTTGAAGTTCCTCAAAGTACTTATAGTTAAACCTAGCATGAAAATAATATAGCAAATTTAACAATTATTTTTTTAACAAAAACTCTCCCTATTTTTAAGTGGATATTCAATCTTATATATAATACACGACGACGACAACAATAACAACAACAGCAATGCTTAATAAAAATTTTATTGAACGCAAAATCTGAAAAAGTCTAGTAATACGTAGCTTTGCCCTATTTAGCATCTAATAATTTAAAATCAAGTTATATACTCATACTTGTATATCTTCTTAAATCTAAATTCTTAAAATTTAAGGAATTTTTATATATAATGTATGATAACTTGTAAATTATATAGTTTAATGACTAATAATTTAAAATCAAATTATAAACTCGGTTCAAATAGTTACTTAAGTGTTGATTATTAAAATTAAAGGAATTCTCAAATTTTAGAAGTTTATGTTGAAAGTAATAGTTTATTGTCATTATTAATAAAAGAAAATATTTTTAAAATTTTATCAATTAATTACGAAAAACGTTCTTTTTTCTCTAAAAAAAATTGAGTTCATGTATTAAACGATCTCATTTACTAGGGTCAAATCTCAGGTTCAAGTCTTTTAATTGATTTTTAGTGGGATGGAGGATTTATTTCAAATATAAGTAGCATATGAACGGATAATGCTATTGGACAATGTAGTACTGTCGTGTCGTAGGGATTTGGAAAACAAATAATGGCGTTGCTTCCCACAAAGTTCATTGAAAAAGACAAGTCGTCCCAATGGCCCAGCAACGTTCTCATTAAAGCAGTATTCATTGTACATTAATTTGCTGTTTCTTGTCCAAATTCAGTTTCCAACGCGTGATTTGAATTGTAAATTAACAATATACGGCCTCCCTCCACGGGGTGACGAGGATGATACTATGATCAAATCATAGAGTGATAAGTGTTAGAATATTCTACGAAATCACGGAGAATCAGAATCAAATTATGCCTTAATTGTGTACATTAAGAGAATATCACGCATTGACTACAGAATAGTTGCCATAGTTGGCTAGCTTAATGTACTATGTTTAGACAGACTCTGTACGTGGGAAAAATATCAATGAAAAATGGAAGAGTTATTCTCCCAAATCTGGCTGTTACCATTGTAAGATGCTATCAGAGCAGCTAACGATCTAAATTATCATTATTACCTTTGCTCATTACTTACCAAATCAACCTATGAACTCAGAATCAGTCATCATCATTCAAAACCTTCAATTTGTTCAAACCTTCAATCTATTCAAACCAGCCAATACCCTGAACTCAGAAAAATCATCACTGTTCAAACCCCAACAGACCTGAAATCAAAACAGAAACATGTCAGTAACCAGTTCCAACGAGACAAAAAATCCAACATCATCAGAGAACGTTGTTCCTGATGATTTAACCCTGCAAATAGCAAAACTCCTGAAAAATGGCATC
>JANKOD010000191.1:2022125-2033949 GCA_026284645.1 Erythroxylum acuminatum
GGTGCTCTCTCTATACGCTGACAAGTTCCGGAGTAACTTGGCAGATATTGCCATGGACCTGAGGATGAGTCCAGTTATCTTGAGAACTCATTTTGAGAATCTGGGGTGTAAATTTGTGAGGGAGAACAAGTTGTTGATTGCAACTCTTCCCGTGCCTATTCGATTTCCAAAACCGAGGCCAAAACGACGATGTTAGTACTCGCTGCCCTTTGTTTTCTTGTTTTCAGCAGCTGGTACCAGGATAGGATCTAATATTCCGGTGACTTATTCTATCCTATGAATCTCAAATATTTATTTATACAGATCTTACGTTTATTTATACAAGACCTATGTAAGATCCACATAAATAAATGATTGAAATTCATATGACAGAATAAGATACCATAAAATTGGACGAAGAATCCGAACTCACTGATACTACCCTTGTTTATGTTCAAAGAAGAGATTATGTACGAATTTTCCTGTCTTTTGCACTGACAAATTTTAATTATGTGTGGCTCCGTCTTAGTTCATTCCTGAGCAGGTGAGAATAGATGAATTCTTGGTGGATTATTGAAAAATGATATTAAGCTTGACTGCTTGAGTAATGTTCAATTAGGAACACAGCCGAAAAAATTGAAAAGCTAAGCTCCAAAGTAAATGTTTCTGCACACTAGTCAAAGGCAATTTATCTTTTTCCAGACAATTGTAATATTGCCTAGATAAAAAGAAAAAAAAGATCAAATTAGAAAAAAAAATATTATTAAATAATATTAATTAATTCATTTTAGTTTATAAGAATTTATTAATTTACAAAAATTGACCGATTAATTAATAAATTGATCAGTTTTTAACAACAAAAATTATTAAAATAAATTGAATCAGAAAGCTAAAAGTCAAACTAAAAAGTTAGATGATTTAAGGTTTTTATGGTTTAATCAATTGAGTTGTTTATTCATCATTTAATATTAGTCATTTTTATATTGATCATAATAAATTTTAACTTAATTTAATTTTGAGAATTAATGAATTAGTTTAATTTAATATTGTACATAATATTTATTAATAAATTCATCATATTTTACTAAAAATAATAGCTATATATATTAACTTTATTTTACCTTTTAAGATCAAATTCATTATATACACTTCAATATTGAAATTAATAAATATTAATTATTTTTAATATATCTTAAAGTAAGTAACTAAATGTTTGTAAAAATTTATTCATAAACTAATATTTATTATTTTTAAATCAATATTTCTAGTATCAATAACAAATTAATAAATATTCGTATTTAATAAATTTTAATGATTATATATATGTTTAATAATTATAAAAATAAACCATAAATAAAAATTTTTATTTAATATCTAAAGTTAAATAATTAACCAATAGTCAGAATAAAAGTTATAAATTTCTTGGTTACATGAACAAGGACATAACAAGAAGATTCCTTTTCTGGGATTCATTCATTCTTCAACTAATAATCAATCACTCTCCTTCAAAAATTCTTCCCCTCCACTTTTTTTATCTCCTCCAGATGTTTCAACAACATGGCAATGGATGATTTAACCATACAAACTTAGTTGATAATCGTTGTGATCATGGTCAAAAGAAAGGCGTATATGGATGAAGATGTTGAGCATATTTAGCCTGAGTTCAATCCTGATGTTGCTTCTTTTAACGGCGTCGCTGCTGGTGTTGCCACTCGTATTGCCGCCGTTGTCGCCGCCGCCACTTCTGTTGCTGCTTATTCCTGTTTTTATCATGACCCTTCTCATTTTCTTGGCTTTCTCACCTTCACAGGAACCACCAAATATTGCTTCAGTTTGATAAAGAACCACGATCGGATCGTCGAAGAACATCAGAACACAGAGAGAGAGAGAGTTAGCTTACTCTACTCTTATCATCCCTCTATGATCAAGAAGGGGAAGAAGAAGAAATGGGATTTTTCTGTGTAATGTTTCTTTTTTTTTTTCCTGATGAAATCAACTGTAAGTGAAGCTCATTCAGTATTGTTGTTCATGATCATTTAACCAAAGTTACTAGAACCACATGCAAATCCAGTTCACAGCACTTTGAACACTATGTCGACTTAATTACTGTAATAACTTCTTCTTCTTCTTCTTCTTCTTCTCTTCTTCTTCTTCTTCTTCTTCTTTCGAACTATAATAATACCAAGTTCATGCACATTAAAAGGGTAACCATAAAACCTTGGTACCTAATTAGTTAGCTAACATGTAATTGATGTGAGTTTCAGTAAGAAGTTGCAGCTATTCAATGAACTGGAATGAGTGTGGATTAATGGGTTTTGACTTTCTTGGAGGATTAAGCAGAAGTTGAGAGATTCACAGGAAATTAAGCCATTGATTCTGCATTGATTATGGTCTAGGAAGGTATAAAGGAAGCAAGTAACTATGACCCATTCCCTTGTTGGTCAAGCTCTGGTTTCAACTATCACTCCATGTCTACTCCATGTGTGCTTCATTCCCCTCTATTCAGCATTTCATGTATTGTGATAGAATTGGGCCGAAACAAATTTTTGTTGGGGAAAAGAAATTTATGAAACAAATTTAATTAAGTGTTTAAATTTTTTAAATTTAAATAACTCAATTTTGTTAAAATTTTGTTGATTTTATTACAAAAATAGCATAAAGAATAATATTTAAAGAATTACGTGACATTTTCTTCTTACCATAATTTTTTAATATCAAACAAATGATCATATTACGAATATATAATGCCATTGTTTTTGTCACATGAGAGCCAAAAATTATATTAATGAAAATAAAAAATTAAGTGGCTCCTTTAAATACGAGTGTTTATGTATTTAAACTGAATATTGAAATAAAAAATGCTTTTTAATGTATTATCCCAAATTTATATATAATAATCCCCGAGACATTATTCCAACATCGAAAGCAGGAGAATGAATAGCTCAGCGGCGAGTGAAACAAGAACTAGGAAAGTTAACATTTAGGACAACAACTTGAAGAACATTAACAACTTTGTGTTTCAAAGTTGTCTTAATTAATGACTTAATTGTGAATTTTATAAGACAAATTGGGTTGAAGACAATTAAGTAATGACGTTCCTAGTCAAAAGTGACAGAGAAAGACAATACTGATAAGAAGGATACACTGAATTTGGAAGAAAGAGCTGGAGAGAAAAGACACCAACTACGTACGCTTGTTTACTATCCAATTGTTACCGATCAAAAAGTAAACCTAAGAGATAGAATCCAATGCCTACATGTATATATATATGTATATAAGGGACATTAAAGAAATTTAAAGCTGATTGCACTAGAAATATTAAGAAGAAAGGCAAAAAACTTAAAAGCCATAGTTGAAAAGACGAGTTAAGGTAGCTCTTCAAGTCTTTTTTATCTATAAATATATAAAAATATATATAAACACACACACGTGTCTTTAAATAAAATATAAGGGATATTAAAAAAATTTAAAGCTTATTGCATTAGAATTAATGGTTAAAAAACTCAACCAGTTCTACTATAAAAATCTTGAATTTATAAATTTTTCAGTTCGATTTATTTTAAAAAAATTTATTGTTTAAAATTAATTAATTGGTCAATTTTTATAAATTAATAAGCTTTTATAAATTAAAGTAAACTAATTAATTTTCATTTAACATTATTTTTCAATTAAATTTCAATTTTTTTAATGAATAAGAATAATTTTTAATCATTTTTTAATTTTTTAATTTTATTCAAATTTTAGCTAATTTTATAATAGGCTAATACTAGTTGAACTTTTTAAATTTTAAACATCTTGTTTTACTGATTTAAGTCCTATTTAATTTTTAAATCATTGGTTAGAAGTTAGAACTTGGAATTATAAGTTGAGAGTTCAAGAAAATATTAAGAAGAAAGGCAAATTTTAATGGAAGTTGTAATTGAAAACAAGAGATGAGCTAGTTCATTATAAGTTGAGAGTTCAAGAAAATACTAAGAAGAAAGGCAAATTTTAATGGAAGTCGTAATTGAAAACAAGAGATGAGCTAGTTCTTCGTGTCTTTATCTTTTTTAATTCTTTCATCGAATCATTGTAAATGGATGACTTTCTTCTTAGCAAGTCCAAATAATATTAGGTATGTTTCAACTAGTCCACTTTGGTGGTTCATTGACAAATTCTGAGTTGAATTAAGTTTCTTCTTAAAGTTGAATTTTTTCATTATTTCATTTTAAAAATATTATACCTAATTATATTTAAATTAAAAGAAGTAGAAATTAAATAGAAAGGATTGCTCAAGTGGCCATCACTAAAGTAAATTTCCATATATATATATAATCATTACTAAACAATTTTTGTTAAGAAACAATATAAATTCATAAAAATTAAGTGAGTTAAATAGATATTACAACTCAATTTTATTGTTTGATTAAAATTGAGTTTTTAAAGTCAATTTACATGAACCTATCACAAGACAATGTTAGTAATTACCAATTTTTTAAACACCGAACTGTTCTACTAGTTTAATAGTAAAAATTTTGAATCTGCTAACTTTTTAGTTCGGTTTTTAACTTTCTAGTTTAATTTTTGTTATTAAAAACTAATCAGTTTATTAATTAATCAGCCAATTTTTATAAACTAATTAGTTTTTATAAATTAAAATAAACTGATTAATTTTATTTAATAGTCTATTTTTTCAATTAAACTTTAATATTTTGATATGTAAGTATAGTCTTCTTTAATTATTTTTAAATTCTTTAATTTTATTCAATCTTTAATTGATTTTATGACGATCTTATACCAACAAACTTTTTAAATCTTAAACCTTTTGTCTTACTAAATTAAGTTCAACCCGATATTTAAACCTTTTGTTATCTCCGTGTGCCTTTTGACTAAAGGGTTGCCAGTGCCGAGCATAGATGTGTTGTTTTTATTACAAAAAAATCTCTTTAAATAACAATATTTAAGTAAATTTGACAAGAATTTTTTTAGAAAGATTTTAACGAGAAATTCTGATTTTAATTATTATGGTAGGAGAAGGAATTTGAAATTTTTTATTAACTTAATTGTTACTAAATTATGATAAATATTAGAATTATAATTTTAAATTTTATAAAAATGTAACTAAACCTTCATTTCTAATTACCATTGTGTTGTCGAAAAGATGTTTTTATAAATCCAAACTCAGTCTAGACTGAACTGAAATTCCAAATAACTATTTATTAGGTTTATCTTGTGAATAATTAATAATATTAACGGCGAAAAAACTTCTGGGAAATTACTAATTTGGATACAAAATTCCTCAAATGGTAGCTTTAGCAAATAAATTTAAAGCCATTGGCTCACATAGTTAGAGTGTTGTTTACTATTACTAATTGCATATATGTGATCATAAAATATTAGAAACAACATCAATAACATTCTAATAAATATTGCTCAGAAGCGAGACTTGAAAATTTTAAAAATATGTAACTTTATTTTTAATTTAATATTTTAAAAATTGAACCGAATATTAAATCGATAAGATAAGATATTTAAAATTTAAAAAGTTCAACTGGTATAAGATTCAATTGGTATTAGACTTTCATAAAACTGGCTAAAGTTTAAATAAAATTTAAAATAATGATTGAAAGAGATTGTCTTTATTTATCAAAGAAATTTAAAGTTTAATTAAAAAATTGACTATTAAATATAAATTTATTTATTTATTTTAGTTTATAAGAATTTATTAATTTACTAAAATTGATCAATTAATTAATGAATTGATCGTTTTTTAACAATAAAAATTATTAAAATAAGCTGAATCAAAAAGTTAAAAACTAAATTAAAATCCTATATTCTAATAAAGGCAATTTGTAATGGAAGTGGTAACTGAAAAGAAGAGATGAGCTAGTTCTTCGTGTCTTTATCTTTTTTAATTCTTTCATCAAATCATTGTAAATGGATGACTTTCTGCTTAGCAAGTCCAAATAATATTAGGCATGTTTCAACTAGTCCACTTTGGTGGTTCATTAACAATTCTGAGTTGAATTAAGTTTCTTCTGAAAGTTGAATTTTTTTCATTGTTTCATTTTAAAAATATTATACTTAATTACATTTAAATTAAAAGAAGTAGAAATTAAATAGAAAGGATTGCACAAGTGGCCATTACTAATGTAAATAATATATATATATATATATAACAATATAAATTCATAAAAATTATGTGAGTTAAATAGATATTACAACTCAATTTTATTGTTTGATTAAAATTGAGTTTTTAAAGTCAATGTAAATAAACCCACCACAGGACAAGACAACGTTAGTAATTACAAATTTTTTATACACCGAATTGTTATGTTATTTTAATAGTAAAAATTTTGAAACGAATACCTTTTCAGTTCAATTTTTAACTTTTTAAGTTAATTTTTATTATTAAAAATTAATTAATTTATTAACTAATTGACCAATTTTTATAAACTAATTTATTTTTATAAATTAAAATAAATTGATTATTTTTTATTTAATAATTGCTCTTTTCAATTAAACTTTAATTTTTTGATATGAAAGGATATTCTTCTTTAATTATTTTCAAATTCTTTAATTTTATTCAATATTTAATCGATTTTATGGCAGTCTTATATCAATAAACCTTTTAAACCTTAAATCTTTTGTCTTACTAAATTAACTTTCGATTCGATATTTTAAACATTGATAATTATACCCAGAGGTGATAATTATACCAAAATGATCTTTTGGTAGATTTACTTTCATATTTAATCTACAATCAATCTTTATTTTTCTATGATATCTTATAAAAATCTATTTTATAAACTACTTAATTAATATATAGGCTAGAAATTCATGATACATTTTTTTTAAAGTTTATCGGTGAAATATTTTACGAGCCTAGGAATTATAACAAAAAAAGATGTTTTTCAATTTATATGGTCTAAAATGTCACGTATTTTGAGTTTTTTTTTAATAATATTAATGACGAAAAAACTTCTGGGAAATTACTAATTTCGATACAAAATTCCTCAAATGGTAGCTTTAGCAAATAAATTTAAAGCCATTGGCTTACATAGTTAGAGTGTTTTTTACTATTACTAATTGCATATATGTGAACATAAAATATTGGAAACAACATCAATAACATTCTAATAAATATTGCTCAGAAGCGAGACTTGAATTTTTTTTAAAATATGTAACTTTATTTTTAATTCAATATTTTAAAAATTGAATCGAATATTAAATCGATAAGACAAGATATTTAAGGTTTAAAAGATTCAACTGATATTAGACTTTTATAAAACTGGCTAAATATTAAATAAAATTAAAAATTTTAAAATAATGATTGAAAGAGACTGTCTTTATTTATCAAAGAAATTTAAAGTTTAATTAAAAAAGAAACTATTAAACATAAATTAATTGATTTATTTTAGTTTATAATAATTTATTAATTTACTAAAATTAATCAATTAATTAATAAATTGATCGTTTTTAACAATAAAAATTATTAAAATAAGCTGAATCAAAAAATTAAAAACTAAATTAAAAAAATAAACGATTCAAAGTTTTTAACCATTCTTTTAAATGATAAAAAGTTGTTTTTCTTGTGTTATTTAAAAAAGAATATAAATAATAATGATGCTTAATTTTTATACTAAATGAGAAGGAAAGATACATTGCATTATTGAGAAACATGTCAATGTCAAATTTGCATTATTTTCAACATCAATCATCGGCAACATTTCTCAAGATTCATTAAATGTTTTGACATGTTGGGTTTGACCCACACAAACATGCCCTAGTTGAGATCTAACTTGGTTTTTGTGGCCTTGGTTTGTTGGGAACTATTTTTTTTATCATATTCCTTTCCTCTCTAAATTTGGAATTCTTTTTCTTTTTTCTTGTTTTGAATCACTTCACTAAGAATCACTTTTTGTGCATCCACCATAACCATTAAAGCATTACATAGTTCTTCTCCATTTTATTTTTTACGTATGCAAGTGAAGACTATAATTTAAGGACTTAAATTTTGGTCATTATGTGGACTTTTATTTTTGGTACATTAAAAAACATATAGTGTATTCTCACCTTATCTATCAACAATAAATAGGAAGTTGTGATCCTATCTTCCTCTCATATTTATAAAGAGAAAATATAATTACAAAATCTTATATTTACAAATTAATGATTAAAAATTTGTCATAGATTAAATTAAATTTAAAGAGGAATGTTAGCTATATTTATTGTTAAATTCTTACTTTTATCATGTTTATTTAGAATTAGTAAATTAAATTTCTAAACTTACTAAACTAAACTTAAAATTAAAAAAATTACACAAACTAACTCAAACTGTAAAATGAGATTATTTTTTATTAATTTTGACGTCAATTTGAGTCAAATCAAATCACATATTTCAGTAGGCACATTCTGACTTATTCACTTATTGCGATCCTTATGTGCTGTTGAATATGGAAAAACATTGGGTGTTTTGGACGAGATAGGCACAATTCAAGGACAATAATGTGTATTCAATGATTGCATATGACTTTCCCCGAAAATGAGAAGAGGAGGTGCTAATGTCTTGCATTCCATTGTCACGAATCATGATTAGACTCTTGAATGCATAGACATAACACTTATCCTTTTTGTTTTTTCCCAGGAAAAAATTATGTTTGATCATCAAAATAACAGTATGTAATCATTTAACCTATGGTCTATTTGCATTTTGTAATGATAAAATCCTATATTCTAATAACTTTCCATTTATTTAAGTTCATAGCTATCCCTTATAGTTTGCAGACGTGGCATTTTATTTTTTTTTAGCAAAATAAAATCAATTAACTTGTGGATTTTAATTATTTTCATGGACGATGGAAAAGAGGAAATTTAAAAACAACCCTTTTGTAGTTTTAGTTCTTGGGAAGATTTCTTCTTCACGATTCATCACAAGAAAGCATACTTAACATGGCTGAATGGTGCGTTCGGCTATGAATTTATCATTCTTGAATTTGTAGCTTTTGTTAAGTTTCTTAAGCTTATGTTACGAATTTAAATTTCGGCCCTATTTGATCTGGGCCTCGCCTTAGGCAGAAGAAGTTAAAGACTTTCTCCCTTAATAAGTTTTAAATTAAGAATCACGAGTCATATTATTACAAATAATAATGCAAATGCAATTATAAGAATCCCGATAAATTATGATAACAAGCCGAAACACAATCCTAATTTTGGCCCAATAGTCATTTGGAACATTACTTGTATATCTATGGAAATTCTTATTATAATGATTGTATAAGTGATCATTTAACTTGAGATCTCCAAAGTTATCTTGTATCGAGATTGTTATGATTTGATACTACTTATAATTTATTTTAATCAAGGATGACTCAGATAGTAATCATCGGATATAACATGATGGAGGTAGTTGAATGATGAAGATAAGATTCATCACCCTAAAGTAATTAGGGAGAATGTTTCATTGTTCTCGATTAGTATTAATTTAAAAAATCATTGGTCAAGGTAGAATGACGTTTTGTAAATAGTTTACAAATATCATTAATCGAATTAATAGCTAATTGTGGAGAACTAATATAATTAGATTAAAAATAAAGTAGACATTAATTTCATGTTCTATGTCTAATCCAAACATTGTATAATGAAATGATTGAATTATACAAAAAAATCATGCATGAAAAGGTTAATCAAACTACTTTGTTATTCCTAAATATTTGAGTGATCATGATATGTTGCTAGATATCAATCTTGATCTATAGATATAAATTGTTTAATTAGTTAATTAAAGATAAATTAAAGGAGATTAATTTATCTAAATCTAAATATGAATTAGGGTTATTTAATACCATCACATTTGAAAACCTAATGAGTCATACATAAAAAACGAGTTGAAGAGAACAAAGATATTTTAATCAAGTTGGATTTGATTGTAAAATTTAAGAAACTTTATAATTTAACATGAGATATTTAAGGATCACTATGAGATATTACATCTTATTAGACATAATTGGTATTTAATTAACATTATTTATAATTTTAATTAAATTTAACTAAAATTAGAATTTAATTCCAATTAAATTATTAAAATATTCAAACCTATTATGATTAGGCTTAAGCCTTAATGGAGCTAGCATTCTTTGTTTAACCCTCTTCACAACAATTGCAGAGTTCTCTCAACTTATTTTGTGGATACAACTAGAGGTCAGATATTTGTACAACTAAGGTAGTTGAGATGAGTCAATTTTGGATACGATTCGAGGGACACGATAAGAATATAATTAAGCTTCAAAATAAGGTATGAATTAAGATTCATGCTTTATTATGACTTATGTGTCATTTAATAGAACTTTATAGATCTTGACTTCGAAAAATCAAATACAAAAAAAGTCATAATTATTTCGCGAGATTAAATCCTGGAACTTTCCAACAATAAGCACAATTATAGATTCTATTCACAATAAACTTTGCATATGAACAAATAGAAAATGTCAAGCCTTCTCTTGAATTTGATATGGAAATTGTTGTATGGCTTCCTCGATTAAATTTTACTCTAAGATAAGGTAAAACCAATGTTTAAAAAATCAAAAAGATTCTACCAGTTTAACTATAAAATTTTGAACTAGTCAATTTTTTAATTCAAGTTACTTTAATAACCCTTATTGTTAAAAAACGATCGATTTAATAATTAACTGGTCAATTTTCGTAATTTAACCATTTTTCTTAAATAAGAATAAATTGGTTGATTATTAGTTACTAATTTTTTAATTAAACTTCAATTTCTTTTATGAGCAATAATAATCTCCTTCTCGTTTCTTCAATCATATTTCAAATTCTTCAATTTGTTCATTTTTTAGTGTATAATAGTTTTATGACGGTGTAATACGAGTTGAACTTTTAAACTTTAAACTTTTTATCTTACCCATTTATATTTTTGTCTAATTTTTAAAATATTGGGAATAATAAAAAATACTTAACTTATACTTAGAGATGACAATAGGTCAAATTAGATCCGACTTAACTTTTTGGCCTTTTTCATCAATACAATTCATCCCCTTCTTCGCATTCAATAAAAAGGCTAACCATTTCATATTAAAACTATAAATTAGAAAGCAAAAGATCAATCACTCTTCTAACAAGATCATGGGTAGGGAAACCAAAGGATGAAGATCTAGGTAAGAACTAAATGATAACATTAGTAAGTCGAGTTAATATCAAGGATAGGAATTGAAGGTTTACAAAGAAACTTACTGTAAACAGTGAAAGCAACAAATGGAGGATTCTTCCTGACTCATGGTATGTTGAATCCACGAGAGGTTCAACTTGATTCCATCGATTCAAGTGTCTTTGTTCAATCAACAACAAAGGATGGTGATTCTCCAATAATCTTGAGACTATCTCAAGTATGCTCTATACGTACTTATAGATAAAAAACTGATCAGGCAGTTAAAAAGATAGAAATGATTGGAATAACACGTTTTATCCTATGGTACTAACAACAGTTATCTCATCCCAAGACTTGAATTGAATATATGGGAAGATAACCATCAATCGCATATGCCAACATCTCCCATTTGCATACTAGTTCAGTCTGATTTTACTGAGGCTGGACGCCGTTATTTGGATCCGTGAGCTCTGTTAGCTGTAACCAAGAAATACCTGTAAAACAACAAAAGGCACACCGGGGGTTGATCGTCGGTCGGCCCCTCCGATGCCTAAGTTAGTTCTTCAGTAATATTTGTGATGGCTGTGAATCGAGAGTATCAGAGTTCTGGTATCATACTTGCATTGTGATGAGGTAGTGATCTTATATAGTGAATACCTGCTGGGGTTAGGTTGATACAATCATATTTTATATATTTTTAGAACC
>JANKOD010000191.1:2056885-2068763 GCA_026284645.1 Erythroxylum acuminatum
GAGCACATGCATATTTGTACAAAAGTTGTACAAATCACTACTATCAGTAGGCTTGAAGGAAACCGCATGGCGTTTTGTGTTTTTTAGACTATGCTTGTTGGAGTTCGTTACCGTAATCTGAAGTACTTATAGAATCATGTCGCTGCTCATTTTGGCGTATTGTTTGGCATGATCTATTGTCATTACGGACTTATAATTACATTCTAAGAGAATGCAAGTTTCGGCATATGATGTGTATATTCTCAGTTCGATCAGAAAATTCAGAAAGAAAAGTTTCTTCGCTGAAGTCGATGAACATGTCATTGTAATTGTCGATGTAGGAAATTCAATAAATATTAATCATCAACAGGATATTCCTAGTGACATTCGTATGTTAACTGTTTGTCGCGGGTCAGAGTCTTCCTTTTAGCAGGCCCTGAAACTGAACATGAATCGTTAAACTGCATTTATATGTTTACGAGAATATCATTGAACCTGAAAATTCCGAAGGGGTGTAATGATTTTGCAAACTTTTAGATTTTTCTGCAGTCGTTTATAGCATAATCAAAATCCAGAAAAATCAAATGCAACAAAATTGTGATGGAAATCACCTATACTCTACCAAATTTCACTCAGAATCGACAGAAAACAAGTGAAAATCAAAGACAGAAAGTGGATGTGTGTATTGGTGTCTGAAGAGCTTCGAAGAGAGAAGGGGGAGAAATTCTCGATGTTTCCATCGGACAGAGACTAAGTGACTAGTTTAAGACATGTCCATGTGATACATAGTCATTTTTTTTTGGTTGAAATGATACATAGTCATTTTTGACACATGATCAAAGCCTCAACCACAAAGCACAGTCGTTTAATACAAGTCAGAAGAATAAGACTCAAAACACTGTCGTGTGACTTACAACTGAAGCAAATTCAAAATGCACAGCATAGGATGATTTATTAAAAGGCTCACGTGGAAGGCACATGAAGTATGTCTGATACATGCAAATACGTCTGAAAGCCATCTTCTTCTTCATCAGCTATAAAAGGAACATAGTTCAAGCATCAGACACAGAGAACCAAGATACACAGAGAAATCATTTTTCACATTTCATATTGTATTTTATCACCAGAGAGTGCAAGGAGAGGGTAAAAAAGTTTGAGTGTTAGCTAGGGTACTTACCAGTAAGTACTAGGAGAGTCTAAGCCTCTTGCAAGTGTTTATGAATAAACACTCAACTCTGTAAACATTTTTTATCTTCTTCATTACTAGTAGAAACCACTAAAAGTGGGAACTTTGGATGTAGATAGCAATTGAGGCTATCGGACCAAGTAAATCTGGTCTTCGTTTACTTTTTGCACATTACTTATTTGCAAAAAAAACTAACAATTCTTTATCAGTCTTTGTGTGAAAAAGACAGCAATACAACACATATATCTTAACATAAGTGGTATCAGAGCATTAGAAACTTCCTGTGGATTTCTTGGACATTTCAAGCATCAAAGAATCATTAAGAACAGTTAGTAAGTAAAAGTATTTAAGTTCTTTACATTACAGTAACCATGGTAGGAAAAGAAATGGATGGTTTTACTAGTAAAGAAGACTTTACCATCTAGAAACTCCAGATATAAACTCTTCTTAAATCATATGATTGTTATGGAGCAATAGAAGATTAGTATGATTTAGAGACTGATCCAGTAAAGAAGATAAAGATGCAAAGACTTGCACATTGCAAGTTAATGCTTCACTTATCACTAATAGTGATAAGAAAAGTGCAGAATTGTAACACTGCACAGAAGCTTTGGATCAAACTTGATGAATTGTATGCCAAGAAGTGTCTTCCTAATAAGATGACGCTTCTTCATAATCTTGCTAATTACAAAATGAACACCTCTGTCTCCTTAGATGATAACCTAGATTATTTCTTTAAGCTAGTTTAGGATTTAGAAGCTCCAGATGAGAAAATATCTGAGGAGTATCAAGCTGTAGTAATCCTAAAAGCATTACCTTTTGAATTTAATGCATTTAAGAGGGTAATTAAGCATGCTAGTGGAGAATCCCTTACTGTAAAGAGGGTGTTAGATTCTCTAATGGAAGAAATAGTCGAAGCTATCCTTTTTTAAAAAGAGGCAGAAGTGATGTTTGTAGAGAATAATCAAGAAAGGAAGTCTTATACGAAAAATAACAAGAAAGGAAAGTGGCAAAAGGGAAGTGGGAAGGATAAGCACTCTAAGGAAGGTGATGAAAAGAAGAAAAAGGGGAAAGGAAAGAAATGCTTTTACTGTGATAAGGAGGGACATTTTGCAAGGGATTGTAGAAAGAAGAGAAGGGATAAGGCAGAAAAAAGTGGAGTTTCAGGGAATGTAGAAAAGTCAGAAGATTTAAGTGGAGATGAAATTTTGGCTGTCACTGAGGATAGTGAAGACCTTGATAGAGAGTGGATTTTTGATTCAGGGTGTACAATGCATATCACTCCTCATAAGGGCTGGTTCACTACATTTGAACCAGTCACTACCAAGGTTAAAATGGCAGATTCTAGGCAGCAAAGGATAGAGGGCATTGGAAGTGTTTCCATTAACATGTTTGATGGAAAGAGAAGGACCCTTACAAATGTCAGATTTGTGCCTGGAATAAGGAGGGATCTGATTTCTGAATGCTTGTTTGATAAGCAAAGCCTTCAGATCAGGTCAAAAGATGGACTCAGAAAAATCCTAAGGGTTGGTAGAGTCATCATTAGAGGAATGGAAAAGGGTTGGCTATACTATGTTATAGGCTCAACTGAAATAAATCAAATTTCAGAAAATGGAAGCCATAAACCAACCAAGTAATGACATGCAAGGTTGGGTCACGCAGGGAATAAAAGCTTGTTCCATCTCTCTAAACAAGGTCTAATACCTGAACAAAACTTACAGAAGTTGGAATTTTGTGAATCTTGTGTGCTAGGAAAGCACCACAGATCAGGATTTCAAAAGGGAGCTCAAAGAGCCACAGAGATAAGAGAGTATGCTCACAGTGATCTCTGGGGGCCAGCTCAAGTCCTCACAGCAGGAGGGAACTTATATTTTATATCCATAGTTAATGATAGATCAAGAAAATGTTGGGTATATCCTATGAAGAGAAAGGATGAAGCACTAGAAAATTTCATAAGATGACATACTCTTATAGAAAACTAGACTGGGAAGAAGTTAAAATGCCTAAGGACTGATAATGGACTAGAATACTTCAATAAAGAGTTTGAGGAGTATTGCAGAAATAAAGGAATCCTAAGGCAAAAAAACTATAAGATGTGCACCTCAGCAGAATGGAGTTGGTAAGAGGCTTAATAGAACTCTCCTAGAAAAGACAAGGTGCATGCTCCTCTCTTCGGGTTGGTCACATTCTCTATAAGGGGAAGCAATTAGGATAGCAGCCTATCTAATTAATAGGCTCTCATCCTCTGCTAATGATTACAAGACTCCTCAGGAAATTTGGAGTGGTAAGAAATCCAAACTCACCCACCTTAGGACTTTCGAATGTGTAGCCTATGCACATCAAAAAGAAGGAAAATTGGAACCTAGAGCAATCAAGGGAGTTTTCCTAGGCTATCCAGAGGGGGTTAAAGGATACAAGATCTTGCTACTCCAAAAGGGAGGCTATAAAATAATCATAAGCAGAGATGTTATCTTCAAGGAAGACGAATTCCCTCTGCTAAACAGGAATTCCTCAAATTCTGACCTCCAAAGGGAAATTCTGGAGAATTTAGGGTCACTGAACCAATCAGCCCTTTTTTATGTATCACCAGAACCTGAAGAAGGTGGCACTATATAATCTGAAAATGTGGAGTCTACAAAAAGTACTACACAGCATGAAGAAAGGATAGAAGAGGCTGAAGGTGTGGGTGAAGAAGAAACTCCACACCCAACTTTGGATGATGTACAAGGAGACTTACAAGACTATCAACTCACAAGAGATAGGCAACCAAGACTAAGAATTCCTAATAGGAGGTACACTGAGTTAGACTTGGTTGAATTTTCATACTTCATGGCTGAAACTGTAGAAAATAAGGCTCCATAAATTTATGAAGAAGCCACGAGAAGCAAAGATGCAAAACAGTGGAAAGAAGCTTGTGAGAAGGAATATTCTTCATTGATGAAGAATAAGGCTTGAACTTTAGTCCCTAGACCTTATAAAACCAAATTAATTGAGAAAAATGGTCATTCAAATTAAAAGGAGTAACAGAAGTAGTGACGCGCACCGCGGAAGGATTGACGTCGATGTGATGATGTTTACAATAGGTATATTAAAACAAGAAAAAAAGATAAGAACACGCAAGGTCAGATTTCTACGACACCTCTCGGAAACTTGTTCCAAGCGATCCCGATTCCATTAAACTCTCCTCCAATAGGCTTTAAGTTCGCCATCTTCTCAAGATAAAAGCCCACATGCGTACAAAGAGCCTCTTTAAATCACTTGATCCTAGCTTTGGTCATGGACCATTCTGGTATGACGAGCTCTCTGCCTGGACTTGCTCGATTGTCCATGGTCCTGTTTACATCAAGTAGGGCCAAAGATTTACAAGGCTAGGCTTGTAGCTAAGGGATTTAGGCAGAAGGAAGGAATAGACTATAAGGAGATATTCTCTTCGGTAGTCAAATTCAAAACAATTAGGCTTATACTAGTTCTAGCAACTCTATATGACTGAGAAATCCATCAAATGGATGTCAAGAGAGAAGACAATTTATATGAAGCAACCAGTCGGATTTGAGGATAAAAATAAGCTAGATTATATCTGCCTATTGCAAAAATCCCTATATAGGCTCAAACAAGCACCTAGGCAATGGAACAAGAAGTTCCATGAGGTTGCTGCCAGAATGAACTTTATTAGAAGTTCATATGATTACTGTTTATATTTTAAGGATCTAGGAATGACTAAAGTAGTTTTTTGTTAGTCTATATAGATGACCTAATCATCACAGGGAAGGACTTGGAAAGAATTCAAGAAGCAAAGTCTGATCTATGCCTACATTTTGAAATGAAAGACCTAGGAGAAGCTCAGAAGCTTATAGGAATGCAAATAATCAGAAGATTAGGGAAGGAAAGCTATGGCTTGTTCAAAGGAACTATATCCGAAAGTTATTAGCTCAATTCAATATGGAACAAGCTAAACCTAGTTCAGTTCCCTTAGGATCTCACCTACAGATGGTATCTGACAAGTGTCCTAAGATTGAAGATGAACAGAGGGCTATGGCTCACTATCCCTATGATGTAGGTGTTGGAAGTCTAATGTACCTTATGCTAAGCACAAGACCTGATCTAGCCTATGCTATTAGTATCCTAAGTAAATTCATGGCCAATCCAGGTTTGGAACACTGGCAAGGGCTCAAGAATTTTCTCAGATACATATCTGGAACAAAGAACTACGGATTATGTTTCTCGAAAACAAAACTAATCAAATGCAATTACTTGTCACTGTATGGTTATGTGGATGCAGATTATGTAGCAGATAAGGACACAAGGAAGTCAATCTCAACATATATTTTTACACTATCAGCAACCACGGTAAGTTGGAAATCATAACAACAATCAGTGGTGAGTTTATCAACTACAGAGGTAGAGTATTATGCTATCACAGAAGGAGTAAAGGAATTAACATGGCTATCAGGAATACTAAAGGAAATTAACACAGACATCGCAACACCAGTACTATATACGGATAGTCAAAGTGCGTGGTACCTTAGTCGGGATCCAATCCTCTATGAACGATCCAAGCACATAGATGCGCGATTGCATTTTGTCAAAGACCAAATCGCCAAGGGAATCTTCAATCTGGAGAAAATCAAAGATGAGAAAAATCCTTCGAACTTCAGAACAAAAATACTAACACAAAAGAAATTTAATTTTTGCAGGGACTACTTACAGATTACAAAAGCCCCTTGATTCCGAAGGCAGATCCATCAAATCCCACTAAAGTGGCGAAGATTAAGGCTTCAAAATTTTCAAATCACTCATGGGTTTTTTCCATCTGAGCAAATATTGATGGAGTAGGAGGGAAAGTGTGATGGAAATCACCTATACTCCACCAAACTTCACTCAGAATCGACAGAAAACAAGTGAAAATTAATGACAGAAAGTGGATGTGTGTGTTGGTGTCTGAAGAGCTTCAAAGAGAGAAAGGGGAGAAATTCTCGATGTTTCCATCAGACAAAGACTACGTGACTAGTTTAAGACATGCCCATATGATACACTGTCATTTTCAACACATGACCAAAGCCTCAACCACAAAGCACAGTCGTTTAATACAAGTCAGAAGAATAAGACTCAAAACACTGTCGTGTGACTTACAACTGAAGCAAATTCAAAATGCACAGCATAGGATGATTTATTAAAAGGCTCACGTGGAAGGCACATGAAGTATGTCTGATACATGCAAATACGTCTGAAAGCCATCTTCTTCTTCATCAGCTATAAAAGGAACATAGTTCAAGCATCAGACACAGAGAACCAAGATACACAGAGAAATAATTTTTCACATTTCATATTGTATTCTATCACCAGAGAGTGCAAGGAGAGGGTGAAAAAGTTTGAGAGTTAGCTAGAGTACTAGTGAGTACTAGGAGAGTCTAAGCCTCTTGCAAGTGTTTATAAATAAACACTCAACTCTGTAAACATTTTTCATCTTCTTCATTACTAATAGAAACTACTGAAAGTGGGAACCTTGGATGTAGATAGCAATTGAGGCTATCGAACCAAGTAAATCTGGTCTTCTTTTACTTTCTACACATTACTTATCTGCAAAACTAACAATTCTTTACCAGTCTTTGTGTGAAAAAGACAGTAATACAACACATGTATCTCAATAAAAATAAATCAACATTAATATTTGTTAACACAGTTCGACACACCTTGCTTACATCTACGGGATCATCATTTAGCTTAATTCTTTCACTAACAATAATAGTTTTATACAAGGCTTTACTGAGCCGACACTATTCAACCTTTGACAGTATCTCTCATCTTCACAACCCATGAGGAATTTCACACCCAATAGTACGACTGCCTCGTACTAATCTCAACAGAGGATTTTCTCAAAAAATGTTTAATAAAAACAAAATAAAATAAACAACTCAAGTGATTAAACAAAATTTAACATAAACGAAAAACACTTGAGATAAAAGCAACTCCTTTAAATATATCGCTTCATCAACAAAAAAACGAGTTGTCAACTAAGAAATCAGCTATGAATCTTCGATATAGTCACTAAAACATTCCACGCATAACAACTACAAAACATCTCAAATCAACAAATGTTTTATCACTGAAACGTTAACCCAATAGAGGAATTTACCTAGCTGAACCACACAAAGGCAAAAACAAAATGTTAAGATACATGTTATGTATCTTATTATTAATTTTGTCATTGTTTGGTATTTGGATTTGATTAGTTTCAAATCCTAATTAAGATGGGATTTGATAATGGTTATCTTCTGTTTAATTTGATTATAGGCTATCTTGAATAAGATTGGTAGCTGATTGAATGGAGAAAGAAATCTATTTGGTGAAAAATCCTTAAGTATTACGTAAAAACATAGCTGAATGGGTCTTCTACGAAAACACTTCTTCTTGGTCTTGTGTGAATGATGTTGTTGTTAATTTTTCCAACTCTTTGTCTTACTACATGGGTTACTGGGTGTTTCTTTATGTGCAACACACGTGAGTGATTTTGTGAGATTTTTTGGTGTGTGTTGACGGTAAATGGATGAGTGAATGATGTTGCCTTTGATCCGTTTTTTTTTTTACTATTTTTTAGGGAGACTTGAGTGTAACTTGGTCTACATATTTGATGTGGGTTCATCATAGGTGCATGAGCTGATAATGTCGTTGGTGTGTGCAAAAAATTGTCAGTGAGTTGAAGCTCTGTTGATGTGTGCAGAAAATTGTGAGTGAGCTGAAGCAGTGTTAGAGTGTGCAGAAACTTGTGATTGAGCTGAAACAGTATGTGTATGATGTTATCGTGGGCTGAAAGACAGATTTAGGGGGTGCTTGGTTGATGGGTTTGGGAAGAGGTTAATAGGTAAGGAATGAAAAGTGAGTGGTTGGTTGTTGATTATCATTATAGGGGCAATAGTTTGATATCTCACTTTTGGGAAATCTTCCATATCCTCCATTTAGTAGAGGAGTTAAACTCATTCCTTAGTAGTGACTCTTTTTTTAAAAAATATTTTTAATACTAATTAATTAAATACAATAAATTAATTAAAATATAATAATTTTTAGTTCTCAATATTTTTTACAATCCAACCACTATCAATGGTAATAGTAATCATTCATTCCTCTTAACCAACCATTATAATTATAGTGATAATATCCATTCCTCATTATATTCATTCTCATTCCTATTATCATTTTCCATGCGAACCAACTGCCCCCATAGTGAGCTGTAGATTTTGTAGTGGGGCATGAGTAACTCCCTTCATTCGTGACTCCCTCCTTGCATCGTTTTTGTTTGGTTGATGGTGGTGTGCTAGGTGAGGTTGTGGGTCTCTTGTTTTGATGATTAAAAAGTGCATGGAAGCACTGATGTGCTGATCTTTATGTTGCTGTCTTTATTAGAGTTTCACGTGAGTGGGTTAAAGGCAGTGACGGAGCTATATATATGGGAGGGGGGGCCATGGCCCCCCCTTTCAATTTTTTTTTTAATTTAGTTATATAATTTTTTAATAAATAAGGATTTTTTTAAAATGTTGGCTCCCGGCCCCCCTTAGAGTTGGCCCCCGGCCCCCCCTTAGACTTGAGTTTAGCTCCGTCCCTAGTTAAAGGTGACATGCTGCACTGAGGTGCTTTGATAGCCATGTGTCTTCGTTGGTTGGTTGTCGTTAATGAAGTTTTAGTGCAGCTATATTATTGTTTTTGTCTTTGTGTGGTTTAGCTGGGTAAATTCGTGAGTTTTTTGGCAACTAGCTTTTGACGGTGTTTCTATGATTTTGTTAGGCTATTCATTATCATCGATAGTGGTTTTTGTGTGGAAAACTTCTAGTAGTCTTGGTAATTTTGTGGCTGTCGTTTTTTATGTTGGTGTGCGAAAATTCTAAAAGTTTTTGTGACTTTGTAACTATTGTTTTTGTTGTTAGTTTGGTGCGAAAAACTTTAGTAGTTGTCTTAGTTGTTTTAACTCTATTGGGTTAACGTTTCGGTGATGAAACACTTTTTGATTTGAGATGTTTTGTGGCTACTGTGTGTAGGATATTTCAATGACTATATCGAAGATTCATAGCAGATTTCTTAGTTGACAACTTCTCGTTCTTTTGTTAATGAAGCGACATATTTAAGGGAGTTGCTTTTTATCTTAAGTGTTGTCTTTGTTTATGTTAGTCATTGTTTAATCACTTAAGTTGTTTATTTCATAATGTTATCATTAAACTTTGTTTGAGAAAATCCTTTGTTAAGGTTAGTACGAGGTGGTCGTACTATTGGGTGTGAAATTCTTTCACAGGCAGTGAGGACGAGAGACAGTGTCAAGGGTTGAGTTATATTAGCACAGTAAAGCCTTGTATAAAACTATTGTCGTTAGGGAAATAATTAAGCTGGGTGACGGCCCTGCAGATATAGACAAGGTTTGCCGAACTGAGTTATCAAATATTGGTGTTGATTTATTTTGTTGCATTTAATTTTCTGAAATTTGATTGTACTAGAAACGATTGTCGTAAATCGAAGAATCTGCGAAACTAATGCACCCCCATGATTTTCTCACATGAACACAGCTGCACAAAAACGTCATCAACGACAACCAACCAATGAATACACACGGCTATCAAAGCACCTCAATGCAGCATGTCACCTTCAACCCACTCACGTGAAACTCTAATAAAGACAACAACATAAAGTTTAGTACATCAGTCCTTCCGTGCACTTTTTAATCATCAAAACAAAAGATCCACAGCCTCACCTCGCACACCACTAGCAACCAAACAAAAACAACGCGAGAACGTAGTCACGCATGAAGGGAGTTACTCATGCCCCATCATAAAATCTGCAGCTGACTAAATCTGTCTTTCAGCCCACGACAATATCATACACACACACACTGCTATTCCAAATGAGTGGTCATATACACATCGTCCAAAATAATGGTTCATGCACACATCCACACTGCTTCAACTCACTCACAATTTTTTGCACACACCTATAACGTTATCAGCCCATGTACCTATGATGAACCCACACCAAGACACAGACCAAGTCACACATGCAAGCCTCCCTCACTTCAACAATTTTACTATATCCAAACATCCACCAACATAATCCACACAAAAGTTCTTCTCTAGATGGAGTTCTAACTCTATCCAATTTTTCAAGATAGCAAATTTTATTCTAACTCACTTTGATTTAAATTTTAAACTCATCAACATTATCTTAGATGTCCAATTATCAAAAAATGTCAAAACCAAATAATAAGATATATACCATATATCTTAACAGAACCCTTCGAGATTGCCATACTAATAAAGAAGAAAAAACGAATAGTTATGAACAAAATTTACTATTTAGATTGCCCATATCTTGGTTTATTTAATGCATTTTAAGCGAAGAAGAAGAAGTCCCTTTCTTGTGCACAAGGGCAAAAAAGAAACCTTTTGTTCATAGAGGGTAGATGTACAAGTCTAATAATACTTTGCAGTTGCATTTATACTAATGATGCTATTTTTACTATAAATTTGTATCAATAGCTTAACAAATTTTATGACCTTTTTTGTTCATGATTGAACCAAATTTATACTATAAATTAGGCCTGCTTTCTTTAGTAATTATGCATTTGTTGACTCCTGATTTATGATTTTTATGCTTATTTTGGTTCCGCACATCGAGTTTTTATAATTTGCAAATTGCCAGTATTTTGTCATCATTTAATGTTAATTCTGCATAATTGTTATTGGGACAATTGATACTGCAAATGTGTTGAAATTTTGTAGGAACAATGGAGTCAACAAGCGAAAGTCAATATGCCGTGAGAAGCCATCCATTCGTCGGAGCGAACCAACGCAGCCATTCGTCGCGACGAATTTATTAGTGTAAATTAATTCGCTGCGACGAGTGACCATTCTTCATTCGTCGCAGCGAACTGCAGCCATTAGCCGCGACGAATGTCGGGTACCCGGCCCTTAAATAGCAAATTTTCTCACTGTTTGACCCGGCCCGCACAAATCCCTATAAAAACTTGCCATTTTAGGGCAAAAGAGGAGACGGCCGCTTCCAGAGTTCTTCGTTCATTTTTCTTCGTCTTCTCCATCTCCTTCATTCTTCTTATCTGTTTTCGTTCTAATAGGTTTTCATTCTGTGTTTGCTTGCAGGTTTGGAACCACCGACGACGACTACCATCATCATCTCTCCTTTCAACTTTCATCCACAAGCATCATTCCCATTCCACCGCTTTCGCCGTTCGTCGTTGGAAGCCATGGATAGCTTTGGAGACCCAGCAGTGATGGTTTCCTCCACAGTTATGTGCGGCTAAGGTTCCATCCTCTTGAAGATGGAGTAAGGGTCTGAGTTCCGTGAGCTTAACAGGGGTAATCGATCATGGTTTTGAATTTCTGTCATAGTTTTGTAAAAACTCCGAGTTGGAGATTACATTGTATGACTGATTGAGTCTGGTTATAGTTTAATCAGACGTTAGACTTTGATATATGATCTGGATTGAGTTTGTGTTGATTATTGTGCTGTAATACATGAAGTCTCATGTATGTCGTTCAGATTTTCATTGATTAATTTGATCTGCCTAGTTGTGTTTGATTAAATTGATTGTGTTTATCTGATAGACCCATTGCATAAGTTAGTCTAAATCATACACTGAGGTTTTTAACAAGATTTAGTTAATCGAGTTGATTAATTAAATCTTGGACTTAACGAGTTGTTAAGGTTGAGCTTTCGAAA